>VNJS01000282.1:0-43471 GCA_008042575.1 Drosophila watanabei
GAACAAAAACGAAACTTGAAATTGTATTATTGCTCTTTTGGTGTCTGCGAGTCGGTATTATGGTTAATACCTACATACATACTATATGCACGGTTGAAAATGTATACGTTTGTATACATATGAATTTCAGCTAATTTGTTTAAAGTTGACTGCGAATTTGTTGTTACCGAGGCGCACGCACACACCACCACCTACCACAGAATCAGCGGAGACGGAGAGCGTTGTATTTACAGTGGAGGAGAGTTAAATAGCACTTGAAATTGCATTTTATATTTAATTTTTTACGTGGATATTTTGACACTCATCCTTAGGCCTATAGAAAATGTTTGTATCTATGGAATTATAAGATGAAATAAAGAAGAAAATATTCGGGAACAACAAAAGATGGATAAGAAATAGATTTTATAAAAGTTACCCTTTTGTGTTCGCTTTAAAGAGAATTTTAAGAAGTTTAAAGAGCACTTTATAGAATTTTCTTCTTTTGGCGAATTTACCAGATATTGAAAAACCAGCGTTTTCGGTAATCAAATAAAACAAACATGTTCTATAAAATAAATCCTTTATTTAATTTGTTTTCCTAATTTTAAATCAAGTTTTGGCCTTAGAATTGTTGTTATTTTTATGACCGCAACTGTGTATTATTAATGAAGTTTTTTTTTTTTTAACCTTGGCTAAGTTTTGCTTTTTGTGTGTGACTCTTTTCGGATATTTAGAAATGTAGGTGGGGGAAGGAAGTTGTATTCGTCGTCGTCGGGGGTTTTTCTTCTCATCTTCCCGCTCTTCCATTTCGTTTATTCCATGGACTTGATGCTTTCTCTCTCACTCCCACGGGCAGGTGTGCGCCCTTGACTGCTTAACTGTTTTACCCACTGGCAGTTGGGCAAAACGAAATAGAAGTATATGTTTGTAGTTTCATTGTTAAATACATTCGCTCTTACCTTGCCGTACGTACGCACAGGTTTGTGTGTGTGTGTGTGTGTGTGTGTGTGTGCGTATTTGTGTGCGGCTCAAATTCCTAGCGAAAAAACAAACACGAGATAAGCCAGGCAAAAATGGTAGTCTGAAAAAAGCAGGCACGGCGAAAATGTGAACACTCAAAACAAAATCACACGCACACACACGGAGGCGCGCTTTGGCGAGTTAGAAGATCGGCGCTACGGTAAATCTACCTGAAAGCGGAAAATTTTCATATGCAAAAATGTCAAAAGTGAACCAAAAAAGAAAAACAACAACAAATGCAGAAAAATGATGGAGCGAATAATGTCGCGTGCTCTCCAGTACATTATTCTCTCTCTCACTATCAAGAGAGCAATCTTAAGAGAGTGCCGAGACTATGAGAGTGCAAAACGAACACAACGAGCGGCGAGAGCGAGTAACCCTACGTAGTAACGTAAACACAAAACAGCTGAGCGGGAAAACGTATGATCGCGGCGGTTCGCGTAACGCAAAACAAACAAAAAACTCGCAAGTAACGGTTTCGCGTTTGAATGGGAGAGTGGAAAATGCAAAAACAAAATACTCAAGTGCTTCCTTTCTTTTTTTTAACCAAGTGTAGAGTGAAAAGAAAAAGAGAAAATAAGTCAAAACTAGAACGCACCGGAGCAGAAATCACCAATACAACACTCACACAGAAAAGCAACAATCAACCAACCAAGTATGCCAACAATGCCATAAACGTGATTTTATACTAAAATTGGTCACCATTTTGCAGCATCTGTAGCAACAACATCAACCTTTAACAGCAGCTACGTACATGTATATAAGTCAACAAGAAGTTAACGTCCAATTTAGACTATATTTTGGTGTTGCTTCCTTTATCGATTGGTGCCCCTCCGATAGCAAAAACCACCTCCGCCAATCGATACCTCGCACTAACCAACACTGCTCGGCGAGCGAGTGAGCGAAAACAGCTGATTGAGACAGGCGGCCTGTTGTTGTTGCAGTAGCTGTGCTTGGTTTTTTTTTTTGGGCCGAGGAAACTGTTTCGCTGCCCCGTTGTGAAGGCGAAGCGAGCGTGAAAGGGATAGAAGAGAAAGGAAAAGAGACCAGAGATAAAGAGAGAAACCAGAAGAAACTACAACGTGTGACGTGGTGGGGGCATACAGGTGGCAAAACAGCTGTTTCAACAGCAAGAACAACAAAGAACAGCCTCGAGAAAATCGGTTTTATGTAGAAATACAATAATCGTAAGTACTCCGCGCCTGTTTGCTTGTTAATCACACTACTAAGCCCGACTATTTTTTGTAGTGCCGTCTGCAGTTTTTCCAGCCAACCAACACATACACAAATATATAACGTAAGCGATATATATATATATTTTTTTTCCTATATGTACAAATGTATATGCTTAGACGTGGAGGGCTGCAGGTATTTAGCTTTTTTTCGACACGCACATCACAAAAGAGCCACAACCTACAAGAGAGATTAAAAACGGAATGAGACGTCGACGACTGCCAAGTGCGCACATTAAATTGCAAACTTGTTTTCATTTCTTCTTTGAGCTCGCTCACTTACAAAAACAACAACAACAACATCGAAAAGACAGCAAGTGATACAAGGCACGTACATTCCAAATGCGACGAGAGGTTAAGAGAGTCGCACAGCAGCACTCACAGAGTGATACCGAAAAAGAGAACGATCACTCACTCGCTGCCTGTCTTGCCTGTCACTAACGTTATCTCGCTCTCGCACTTGTAATAAACGAGTGCACGCCAGAGAGCAAAGAGAGCAGCAGCAACAACAACAACAAGAGCAAGAGCAAGCAACGGGCAACCACTTGAAAGCAACTCGTTTCGATTTCATTTAGCAGATACCTTTTGTACGTTGATTAAGATACCTTGGGACTCACAGACAGACACACTGCAAAAGTGTCCCCCACACAAAAGAAACCGCAGCAAACAAACTGCATTTGCAAAGAACGTTAAATAAAATAAACACACACAATTCAAAACCAGTGCCAAAAAATAAATATATACATATAAAACAATATTCCACAAATATCCAAAAATGTCTTGAGTTAAAGAGTCGAAGAACGCGTAAAGCGTATGTTGTATGAGTGTGCGAGCGCACCCCAATACCAGTGCAATCGAAGCACCAAAAGTAAAGTGGTTAAAAAAGGCATATTACAAAAATTTAACAACATTTCAAGTGCTGAAAACTGAACAACAACTTCGTGTGCGTGTGCAAAGAAACGATATGTGCTGACAAGTGTGAGTGTGCACACACAAAACACACTTTGATTGACAAAAACATGGTCCTTATGTGTATCTATGTGCAACTAATATACTAGCTGTGGACAAAAAATAATATAATAAGCAGCAGAGCCAGGGTAGCAGCAGAAGCAGTAAAATATATACAAAATCAACGTACAAACTCAGATGATTTTTAGCGAAAAAGCGAAAAGAAAAATGATCAAGCAGCAGAAGCAAAAACAATAATAACAACAACAATTGCGGAGAAGCCAATCAAAACAGCAGTTGTCTCGCTTCAACGCGCTCGACAACGATCGACGGGAGAGTGAGCCAGAGCGAGAGCGAGAGCAGTCACGGACGTGTGCGAGCAGCCAGCAGCATTGATTTGATTGCTTGCTTTTGCTGTCTTTGATTTTGCTTATGGCCGCCGACTGACCTGAGGTGCTCTCTTACATACAAATATTTGTACATACCTATATGCGAGTGAGCGAGCAGGCAGGCACGCACCCACTGAGACAGCGCTTTGGCACCTGGCGCAGGAGTCGCTGCTGTTTGCCGCACTTTCAATAAAAAAAAAAGTGGCAGCAACAACAAGGAACGGACAAGAGCAGTGGCAAAGGCAACAGCAACAGCCTTCCGCCGCCCCGTCTCTCTCTCTCGCGAAACCGAAACAGGGACAGAGCGAGCATACATGCTGCCTACCTTAACCCAATTAAAATACCATATTATTTAACAAAAGAAATTGTGTTATTTGCAATCAGCGCACACACATACATATGCCAACAGCCAGAGAGCAAAAGACAGTGAGATCGAGATCCAGAGAGGCAGAGAGAGCGTAAATATTTTTGAAAGTATAAAAAAATTTACAAATTACGGAAGTGAAATTCTCGAAACCGTGAAGAAATACAAATACACAGAGAGTGTTGTGTATTGGCTGCCTGCATTTGAAGTCCGAAAACATTTATTTGCTGTAAGCTCAGTTTGAAAAACCGAAAGAAAAGCTAAAGAAAGACATTTACAATACAGTGAGTGTACAGGTGTTGGTGGGTGTGCGTGTGAGAGAGCAAAATAGAGCTGTGCATGTGTGTGTCACGTCTTAGCAACAACGTACATTTCGCGTTTACGATTACAACATACTAAATTCAGGCATTATTTGCGCAGAACCAACAACAACTACATACATACGCAGGAGAGCAGAACTTCCAGGCAGCTTCCAGGAACAGGACCACATCCGCGATAGACTTCCTCACAACGTGTGCTTCCCCTTCCACCTCTCCAACTGCACACATCCTTCCTTCCTTCCTTCCAGCCAAGAACCGCTACCTTCCACAATTTCCAAGCTGGCCAAACCACAGCTAGAAGGAGAGAAACCCCATATAAAGAAATCTTGGAAGAGCAGGAGCGGAGCAGCTGCAGCAACAGGATCAACTGGAGGAGCAATTAGCAAGATCAGAAGAAGTTAATCGATCGAGGAGAGGAGTGGACGACGTATATTGCGATCCAATTGGCGGCTAGCTGCGCGCACGTTATGACCAATTCGATTGCGTCAACGAAATGCCTGCCGCCCAATACTTTATCGACCGGCAACTATGGAATGTCCCAGAGCCACCGCTACAACAACGATGATAGCAAGGAGTACATCATTGTCAAGCTCACCGATTCGGCCTTCCGTGCGATCGAGGAGTACCAGCGCGATGACAATGCCAAGCGTTTGCAGCCCAGCCAAAGGGCAAAGATCCAGTTTGTTGGCAACGACGGCTTCATTCAATTCCCGTCGCGTCCAGCAGCGACGGATCCTAATGGCAATGCTAATGGCAATGACGGCGGCGGCGGCGGCAGCGGCAGCGGAGGTGGACGAAAATTTGGCTTCACCATCAACAAAATGGAGGGAACGCTGGAGTGCATCCAGCAGCAGCAACAGAACCTGGGAGTCCTCGGTGCCGTCACCCTGCGAATGCGAATCCATGCGAACGACGATGTCTACGACACGACACGCACAAAAATGGCCAAAGCCGAGGAGACGGAGAAGAGCAAGTGCATACGGGAGATTAAGCCAAATCAGTCGGATATTGGGCGTAAGGTGAAGAAGCCGACGTCGTCCTCAGTGTCATCCTCCTCCGCCTCCGTCTCCGCCTCCGCCTCTGCCTTCTCCGCCTCAGCCGCAGCTTCAGCCTTCTCCTCCTCAAGCTCCAATTCTGGTTCGACGACGACGGCATTTCACCATCACAGCAACAGCAACAGCAACAACAGTGGGAACAATAGCAGCAGCAGCAATAGTTTTAATAGCAACAACAACCATAGTCGTAAGTTAGGTTCATCGCCATTTAATGGCCTAGGCGTAGGTTTGGGAGGCAGCGGCGGCGGCGGCTCCTCCAGCTCCTCCTCCTCCGCCGCCGCGTATGCCTCACGTTCGCCCAATCCCAGCACGCTGGGCGCCAGCGGCACAGTCAATGGACGCTACCACAGCGGCAGCAGCAGCAGCAGTGGTGGTGGAGCCGCCACCTCGCTGGCCTCCACGTTTGCCAACGGCATCTCGCACGGCTACAACATGAGCGGCAGCTCGCCGAGGGATGCAATGCCAGCGGCGGCGGCGTCAGCATCAGCCATGAACTCCTCTTCCTCGGCGAACGGACGCAGCAAAATGCAGCAAGGAGGTCTACCCTCGTCCTCGTCCTCTAGGAGTGCCAACAACAAGTCTTCGGGCGCCAACAAGATGTCGGATGTGTCTAGGCGCAACATACGCGAGCGCCTAATCCATTTGCTAGCCCTCAAGGCGTTCAAGAAGCCCGAGCTGTTTGCCCGACTGAAGAATGAGGGCATCCGGGATCGGGAGCGCAACCAGATTACCAACATACTCATGGACATCAGCACCATGTCGCACAACACGTACAATCTGCGCCGCCAGATGTGGAACGATGTGGACGAGAACTGGCAGTTCTTCAGCGAGCAGGAGCTGCAGCAATTGAAGCGCCGCAAGCCCCAGAATCTGACGCCTCCGATGAGTTCGGATGCCGGCAGCTCGACGTCTGGCCAGAGTCCAACATCGACGCACACGGGCAGTCCGCCGCCGTCATCGAACAGCGGTGGCGGTGCCGGTGGAGCTGGGCCTGGGGGTGCCGGAGGCAGCCTGAAGCGCACCAGCCTCGAGTACGACGAGACCATGTTCAGCACTGTTCAGCCCAAGAAGCAGCGCATCAGTCACTACAAGAAGGACACTCCGCCCTCGGGCACCTCGTACTCGTCCTCCTCAGCCTCGATGTCGATGCTGGGGTCCTCAATGAACTCTAGCCGCAACCGCTATACGCCGCCGCAGCGCCAGCCCGGCCCGCTGGATGATCACAGCACCAGTGATCTTAGCTACAATGTGCTGGACAACATGGAGGAGTTTATGAGCTCGACGGCAGCAGCAGCAGCAACGCAGCATCAATCATCGATGGACCAGCAGCAACTCCAACAACATATTCATCCGAGGAGCAGTAGTAGTAGCAGGCGAGGCAGTTCCTCAATTGGCAACGGAGGCGCGGCCAGCAATGGGGTCGGTGGAAGCAAGGACAAGCGCAACTCCACGGGCAGTAATTCGAGCAGCTCCAGTGGCTATGAGACGCAACAGGAGAGGCAGCAGCGGACAACGGCGACAACGATGTCGGCCAGCCGCAGCAGTAGCAAGTCATCATCCGCCTCAGCCTCATCCTCCGCGACGACTCCGCCCAAGCTGGCGGCTAGCTTTGTGCCCGCTGCCTCCGCCTCCGCATCCGGATCGAGCAAGCAGCGAATGCCGCCGCAGCAAAGCGACTACAGTTCGTCGTATAACAATGGCAACAACACGCAGCAACATGCTGCCTCCAACAGCAAGAAACGGACGAGTAGTAGTAGTGGTGGTGGTAGCAGTGGTCAGCGTCAGAGGAGTTCCAGTTCCTCCAACTCGGGCTATCAGCAAGTGCCACCACCCTCTTCCTCACTCGCTACGTCCTCCAACTCGCGATCCTCCCTCCAGCAGCAGCAGCAGCAGCAGCAAGCACATCAACAACAGCAGCAGCAGCAGGCGCAACACCTGGCGCCGCAGCAACAGCAACACCATTACCATCAGCAGGCCAAGCAGCATCCATCGCCCACGCAACAACTGGCGGCTGCCGCACACGCGTACGCGCATGCCACGGCGGATGCGGACGCATCGTCCATGCCCCGCTACGACTTTAGCCAGTTCGTGCCCATCCAGTCGGTCGAGGGGCGGCGTCGGTACAAGACTGAGTTCGAGAGCGACTACGATGAGTACCGCAAGCTGTTGACCCGCGTCGAGGACGTTCGCATTCGGTTCCAGGACTTGTCCGAGCGCTTGGAAAGCGCCCGGCGCAGTGACTCCGGCTACGGCGACTACGATCACATTAAGCACCAAATTGTGTGCGAATATGAGAGGATCAAGAACGATCGCACCGTTTGCGACGACAAGCAGAGGTTCGACTACCTACATGCCAAGCTGGCGCACATCAAGCAGCTGGTGACGGACTATGACAAGACTTTAATGAGTGCAGCCACAACTGCTGTGCCGGCGGCGGCGGCGGCGGAGCCTGTGGCGACACCAGCCCCGAGTCCAGCGGTGGCCGAGGCTGCCGACAGGCTGGCGGAGCAGCAGCGAAGGCAACACCATGCGGCGGAGACGATAGAACACCAGAAGCAGCATCAGCAACATCAGCAGCAGCAAGAGCAGCAACGCCACCATACCCAGCAGCATCATTTACAGGAGCAACACCATCCGCAGCATCCTCAGCAGCATCAGCAGCACGAGAGCGACTCGGACGACAGCTCGGACAGCTCGGATTCCAACGATGATGATGATGACGACGAGGACTGCGACAATTCCAACTCCAATACAGATGACGATGAGGCCCGCCGCTATTGATCCTGCTGGAACTGCTTCGATGACCCGATGACACTCATTTATACATAAACTCTAGAGCTGGAAAAAGCATCGAAGCTTCGAGAACTTCAATTCTTTTGCTTTCAGCTCTACGACACACTGATCCCCGCAATGTAAAAAGGCAAATAAAAAACAAAAATACAAAAAAAAACAACAAGGAAGAAACTATTACAACAAACACTACAAACTAATATAGTAAAAATGACGAGAAAAAATAACACAAAAAAATACAACAAACTACAAAACCGAAAAACACCAAGCAAGAAAAACGTTCTAAGAGAAAAATGTTCTACAACAACAACAAAAAACCTTCAAAAAAATGTTGAAACTATGTTAACAAAAACAAAACAAAACAAAAAAATCTAAACAAAAATTACAACTTGCGTAAATTTTTTAAATTTAATTAAAACTACAAAAATTAGGTGTATGAACTATATACACACACACACATGAGTACATAACAGGAGCAGACGGAGGAAGTTGACGAGAGGATAATGGACGCGAAAGCGAAAGCGAAAGCAAAATATACACGAGTTGTAGACTTAATTTTTCTGTTGAGCATATATATTGATGAGCAGCTTAAATAAGTAACTAAATGAAGGCGAAAACACAATGTTTTCCTTGCGTTTTGTGCGTGTAATAATTATTATTATTATTATTATATTATTATTATCAACTTTTAAATATAGCCTGTACGTTTTTCGTTTTTAATTCTAGACTCTTCTTATTTGTATTCTTGATTTTTGTTACAAAACAACGGCAAACCACACTACTCACACACCCAGAAACACACACAATCCATACTACACACTCATCGAACATTATTTTGCATTTTCGGGGCATAGCTTTTGTTTTAGATTCGTGTGTGTTTATACAGAAAGAAGATATATCGAGAGAGAGAGAATGAGAGATAGCGGGCAAGCAGGCCCAGGTCCTGCATCCTGCACTCTGAATGGGATCGGGACTGGGCTCTGGCTGCGAGTAGAGTTAACTGATATTGAGCCAATGTTTGCCTAGGCCTACGATGACCACAATTAAATTCCGTAACCGACGAAACTGACACGACAGAAAATAGAGATAAAGATGAAAGCACCACAGAAACTGAAAGAGAATCCAATTGCACATTAAGGAAAGGGTAGAGGGATTGTGTACGTTGTACTGGACCCAATATCCTGTTAACGATTACTTTTCAGTCTATCGGTTCGACAAATTCTAATTGCTTCACTGCAATTTATTTTTGGATTCGCGCATCCTTCAAATTCAAGTCAAAACCCATAATGCTCGTTTATCGATTCGATAAATCGAAACTCTTTATATTTTGTTAAGTTTAACGCTCGCTTTTTAGTCTATCGTTTCGACAAATTTTAACTGCTTGATTGCAAGTAAAGAAATAAATTTATTTTCGCACTTCAGATTGAAGTCAAATGTAATAATGCTAGTTTATCGAGTCGATAAATCTAAACTCTTATTCTTCCGTTAAGACTACAAACTATCGTTTCGACAAATTTTAACTGCTTTATTGCAAGTAAAAAGAGAAGTTTAAATCAGCTTACTTTCGCACTCCAGTGTTTGCTTCAAATTCAAATTAAAAGCCATAAGTCCAGTTTATCGATTCGACAAAGCAAGCTAAATGTCCAAGTTACTAAATACAATCCAACAATAAAGGAGTAACAAATCGATTTCTCAAGCTTGGTACTGTACTCCCTTAAACCCAAACCTTTAACCCTTAAACCTATCCATTAAAATGTGCAGGCGGATCGGATCAGATCGGATCGGATGTGTGTAAAATATATATACTTCACTTTAGTGGTGTTGCATGCGGGCGTGCCTCTAAACAATAGACTGAACTTTTAAAAAAGCGGCTTGTGTAGTGAGAAAATTCTTTTGTTTTATGTAGATAACTATATAGTTAATTTGTTATATATATAAATATAATTGTGTTTTTAATTTAACATCGGAGCGTTCTTTGGTTTTCTTTTGTGTACCATTTTCACCGTACCTTTCAATCTGTATGTGAACAATGGGGACTTTTATTATTTATTTGCTTAATTTGCGGCTTCAGACACAACACGTTATTATTGCTCAAAAACTATATATGAGAGGACTAATTGAAATGATATACTTAATGGTTGTATCACAGCTATATACTGCGACCCCTTGAGTTGTTTGCCTTTAGTTTTATAGAGCAACTCAAAAACAGCTTCCTTAAGTAAAATAGTAACAAAGCAGGCAGAAGTGAGAGGCGGTAATGAAGTCAGTCTCAGTCGCTTAAAAAGTATCAAATAATTTGCTGAAACAACTCTAGTGTCCAAAAAATCATCATGATAGAAAAACAAACAAGACAAAGAATTGGAAAGAAGGATATAAAGGAGACGTAACACGAAATTGAAGAGAAGAACCATATGAAATTTTAGCTATTTCGTTGCAATATTTTTTATATACGATATTTAAGTATAGTCGCGGGAGGGAGAAAAATAACAAAACAAACAAACAAACGAATGGGAAAATCAAATGAAACAATGATGAGATCAAGTTGCAAAAAATCAAGCGTTTAAAATCGATTCGTAGCAATTACAAAATCAAGAAAACAAAATCATATACAATTTATATACAAGAAAAACCTAAATATATACACCATATATATATATATATATTATATACAACATTGACATTTGATAAGCAACAAACGAAAACTTACTAGTTTTATAAAAATACATAAATGCCACGCCCACGCCCAAAACAACACACACACACAACACAGCAACACATGAACTAACAACACACAACAACAGCAATTGAGAAGGAACTTATTAACGATTAATGATTAACGACGATTGTGTGTAAGCCGATAAGGAAGGAGGAGAAGAGGAGTAGAAACCAGATCAAGAGACATGAGAAAATATTATTATTATATTATTATTATTATTGTAAATCTAAGAGCAAAACCGCTGACAAGACCAGCAGAATGAAAAATCTTACAAAAAAACGAGATATTGTTATATACTAGTAATTATTAAGACCACAAACAAACAACAAACAAGAGAAGAAAGAAAGAAAACTTGACAAAAAAAAAAAGCATCAAAACAAGAAAAAAAAAACATAAAAAATAGAATCAAATAAAATATTGAATCGAAAAAAAAAATCGCATTTTGTTCATTATACTTTTGCAGGTGTTCAATTTTATTGACAAGTTTGGTTAAGGAAGTGAAGGTGGAAGAGTTATTTTCGCTCCTATTAAAAATATTTATATTTTTTTTTGAGAATTTACATTTTGATTCATTATTTAAAAAATACTAAAAGAAAAATCGACACATGTCGCATTTATCGGTTAGAAAACATTTATATTTCGATTCTCCATTAAATTCTTTATAATTAATAACTTAATATTGAAAAAAATTATGAAAAATCGACAAATGTCGCATTTATCGGTATTATCGAAAAATATTAGGAAAATGTTCTTCATATATTTGTTCTCAGATTCTCATTTACATTTTGATTCTCCAATAAATTTTCTTTATAATTTAATAACTTAATATAGAAAAAATAGTCAAAAATGATTAAAAATCGACAA
This sequence comes from Drosophila watanabei, assembly GCA_008042575.1. Lineage (NCBI taxonomy): Eukaryota > Metazoa > Arthropoda > Insecta > Diptera > Drosophilidae > Drosophila > Drosophila watanabei. The sequence continues at coordinate 11,678 of VNJS01000282.1, forward strand.
ATATCGCATTTATCGGTATTATCGAAATATATCAGCAAATCGTTCTTTATTTATTTGTCCTCCGATTATCCGATATCACAAATAGAATGTGGATTTACCGCACTTACATCTAAGCGTTAAAATATCGATTTACTTGGCATCAAATATCGATTCATTTCGATATATGAATTTCAGCAATTATCCCCAACCTGAATCTGAATCTAATTCGCTTTGAACATGACCCACGGTAAAACAAGGATCGTGTTTTTAGACACTGATCCACTTTGATGGAACCCAAAACTCTAATAAAGAAATATATATCTTAACTTTTACCCCGTTTAGAAGAAGAAGAGGCGCAGGAGGACAATGCTCAGGTGGCGGAACTGTCCAACGATTCCGATGCTCCCTTGAAGCCGAACGTAAGTCCCAACCCTTTGCTCCAGCTTGAGGTGCTATTGTAATGACAATTGATTTTGGTTTAGAATGACGAGGACGACGACTACGATCCGGAGGACAACCGGAAGAAGAAGAAGGGCAAGAAGCGCAAGACCAGGAAGGGCGAGGAGAAGGGTCGCAAGAAGAAGAAGCGCAAGAAGAACGAGAGCGAGGAGGACAGTGACTTTGTGCAGCAGCAGCACGATGAGGAAGTGGAGTATCCCAGCACCTCGAAGCGCGGCCGTAAGCGCAAGGAGGAGAAGCAGGCGGCCAAGGAGAAGGAATCATCGGCCTCATCTGGTAAGCACAGTTCGCTTTCATCCCGATCTATGATTTTGAATCGTTTTCTCATCATTAATTGTCTCTATTTTGCAGGCATGCCATCCGTGGAGGATGTGTGCTCGGCTTTCAGCGTGTGCGACGTCGACATCGAGTACAGTGAGGAGGAGCTACAGAGCCTGACCACGTACAAGGCCTTTATGCAGCACGTGCGTCCCATTCTGCAGAAGGAGAACCCCAAGATCGCTGCGCCCAAGCTGATGATGCTGGTGGCCGCCAAGTGGCGTGAGTTCTGCGAGAGCAATCCGCACATCCAGCAGGAGGGCGGCGCTGCTGCCGCTGGCTCTGGCAACTCGGGTGGGCAGGCGCGCAGTGTGGCCGGTGATGAGGCGGGCGATGAGCCGCGATCCTCGCGCTCCTCGCGCAACGAGAAGCCCGACGACATCTACGAGGAGGCAGCCGAAGAGGAGGAAGAGGAGGAGGAGGAAGAGCTGAAGAAGCCACGTCGCAAGCGAAGCGGGAGAGGCAAGAAGGGTCGCCGACCCTCCGGCAAGGTGCCCACGTTGAAGATCAAGCTGGGCAAGCGCAAGCGCGACAGCTCGGACGACGAGCAGGACGCGAGCGGTGCCTCTGAACGCGACTCGGATCTGGAGTTTGAGCGCATGCTTCAAAAGTCCGACGATAGTGCCGACGAGAAGGAAGCGGCGGCACCGTCGGGCTCCTCGTCCAAGGCAGACAACTCGGCTACTCCGGCTGCCGCCCAGGATGATGGGGCTCCTGTTGTCCGCAAGAAGGCCAAGACTAAGATCGGCAACAAGTTCAAGAAGAAGAACAAGTTGAAGAAGACAAAGAACTTCCCCGAGGGCGAGGACGGCGAGCACGAGCACCAGGACTACTGCGAGGTGTGCCAGCAGGGCGGTGAGATCATCCTCTGCGACACCTGCCCGCGGGCCTACCACTTGGTCTGCCTGGAACCGGAGCTGGACGAGCCGCCCGAGGGCAAGTGGTCGTGTCCCCACTGCGAGGCCGATGGCGGTGCTGCCGAGGAGGAGGACGATGACGAGCATCAGGAGTTCTGCCGCGTATGCAAGGACGGTGGCGAGCTGCTCTGCTGCGACTCCTGCCCCTCGGCCTACCACACCTTCTGCTTGAATCCGCCGCTGGACACAATACCCGACGGCGACTGGCGCTGTCCGCGCTGCAGTTGTCCGCCGCTCACTGGCAAGGCGGAGAAGATCATCACCTGGCGCTGGGCGACGCGTGGCGGCGACGATGGTCCCTCCACGTCCAAGGGTTCGAAGAGCAGCGGCAACTCGCGCGTTCGCGAGTACTTCATCAAGTGGCACAACATGTCCTACTGGCACTGCGAGTGGGTGCCAGAGGTGCAGCTGGACGTTCATCATCCGCTGATGATCCGCTCGTTCCAGCGCAAGTACGACATGGAGGAGCCGCCCAAGTTCGAGGAGTCGCTGGACGAGGCTGACACCCGCTTCAAACGCATCCAGCGACACAAGGACAAGGTGGGCATGAAGGCCGACGAGGATGACGTCGAGCAGCTGGAGGAGCGCTTCTACAAGAACGGCGTGAAGCCCGAGTGGCTCATCGTGCAGCGGGTCATCAACCATCGGACAGCGCGGGATGGCAGCACCATGTATCTGGTGAAGTGGCGCGAGTTGCCGTACGACAAGTCCACCTGGGAGGAGGAGGGCGACGACATCCAGGGCCTGCGACAGGCCATTGACTACTACCAGGACCTGCGGGCCGTTTGCACCTCGGAGAACACACGGTCCAGCAGCAAGAAGAGCAAGAAGGGTCGCAAGTCCAAGCTCAAGGTGGAGGACGACGACGATCGTCCGGTGAAGCACTACACGCCGCCGCCGGAGAAGCCCACCACGGATCTGAAGAAGAAGTACGAGGGCCAGCCGGCGTTCCTGGAGGGAACGGGCATGCAGCTGCATCCCTACCAGATCGAGGGCATCAACTGGTTGCGCTACAGCTGGGGCCAGAGCATCGACACCATTCTGGCCGACGAGATGGGTCTCGGCAAGACCATTCAGACGGTGACCTTCCTCTATTCCCTGTACAAGGAGGGTCACTGCCGCGGACCCTTCCTCGTGGCCGTGCCGCTGTCCACGTTGGTGAACTGGGAGCGTGAGTTCGAGCTCTGGGCACCGGACTTCTACTGCATCACGTATATCGGCGACAAGGACTCGCGTGCGGTCATCCGAGAGAACGAGCTGAGCTTCGAGGAGGGCGCCATCCGTGGCAGCAAGGTGTCGCGTCTGCGGACAACGCAATACAAGTTCAACGTGCTGCTGACCAGCTACGAGCTGATCTCCATGGACGCCGCCTGTCTGGGCAGCATCGATTGGGCGGTGCTGGTCGTGGACGAGGCCCATCGCCTGAAGAGCAACCAGAGCAAGTTCTTCCGCATCCTCAACAGCTACTCCATCGCCTACAAGCTGCTGCTTACGGGCACGCCCCTGCAGAACAATCTCGAGGAGCTGTTCCATCTGCTCAACTTCCTGAGCAGGGACAAGTTCAACGACTTGCAAGCCTTCCAGGGCGAGTTTGCGGACGTCTCCAAGGAGGAGCAGGTGAAGCGCCTGCACGAGATGCTCGGGCCGCACATGCTGCGTCGCCTGAAGACCGATGTGCTCAAGAACATGCCCTCCAAGTCGGAGTTCATTGTGCGTGTGGAGCTGTCGGCCATGCAGAAGAAGTTCTACAAGTTCATTTTGACCAAGAACTACGAGGCACTCAACTCGAAGAGCGGCGGCGGCTCCTGTTCGCTGATCAACATCATGATGGACCTGAAGAAGTGCTGCAACCATCCGTACCTCTTCCCCTCCGCCGCCGAGGAGGCGCCCACCTCGGCCGGTGGCCTCTACGAGGTCAACTCGCTGACCAAAGCGGCCGGCAAGCTGGTGCTGCTCTCCAAGATGCTGAAGCTGCTCAAGGCGCAGAACCATCGTGTGCTCATCTTCTCGCAGATGACGAAAATGCTGGACATTCTGGAGGACTTCCTCGAGGGCGAGCAGTACAAGTACGAGCGCATTGATGGCGGCATCACGGGCACCGTTCGCCAGGAGGCCATCGATCGCTTCAACGCACCCGGCGCCCAGCAGTTTGTCTTTCTGCTGAGTACGCGTGCCGGTGGTCTGGGCATCAATCTGGCCACCGCCGACACGGTCATCATCTACGACTCGGATTGGAATCCGCACAACGACATCCAGGCCTTCTCCCGTGCCCATCGTATCGGACAGGCCAACAAGGTGATGATCTATCGCTTCGTCACCCGAAACTCGGTCGAGGAGCGCGTGACGCAGGTGGCCAAGCGCAAGATGATGCTCACGCACTTGGTGGTTCGACCCGGAATGGGCGGCAAGGGTGCAAACTTCACCAAACAGGAACTTGACGATATCCTGCGCTTTGGTACCGAGGATCTGTTCAAGGAGGACGACAAGGAGGAGGCCATTCACTACGATGACAAGGCGGTGGCCGAGCTGCTGGATCGCACGAACCGCGGCATTGAGGAGAAGGAGTCCTGGGCCAACGAGTATCTCTCATCGTTCAAGGTGGCCTCGTACGCCACCAAGGAAGAGGAGGAGGAGGAGGAGACCGAGATCATCAAACAGGATGCAGAGAACTCTGATCCCGCCTACTGGGTGAAGCTGCTGCGCCACCACTACGAGCAGCACCAGGAGGATGTGGGCCGCAGCCTCGGCAAGGGCAAGCGTGTTCGCAAGCAAGTCAACTACACGGACGGCGGCGTTGTGGCGGCGGACACCACGCGGGACGACTCCAACTGGCAGGACAATGGCAGCGAGTACAACTCTGAGTACTCGGCGGGCTCCGATGAGGATGGCGGTGATGATGACTTTGATGACCAGAACGGCGGCGGTGAAAGGAAGGCCAAGCGGCGTTTGGAGCGTCGCGACGATCGTCCGCTGCCCCCGCTTCTGGCTCGCGTCGGCGGCAATATCGAGGTATTGGGCTTCAATGCCCGCCAGCGGAAGAGCTTCCTCAACGCCATCATGCGCTATGGAATGCCCCCGCAGGACGCCTTCAACTCGCAGTGGCTGGTGAGGGATTTGCGCGGCAAGTCCGAGCGGAACTTCAAGGCCTATGTCTCGCTGTTCATGCGGCATCTCTGTGAGCCGGGAGCGGACAATGCCGAGACCTTTGCCGATGGCGTGCCGCGTGAGGGACTCTCCCGCCAGCACGTGCTCACCCGGATCGGTGTGATGTCGCTCATCCGCAAGAAGGTGCAGGAGTTTGAGCACATCAACGGTTACTACAGCATGCCAGAGTTGATCCTGAAGCCCTGCGAGCCGGTGCGATCCGCTCTGAAGCAGCAGGATGCGGCGGGTGCTTTAGAGGCTCCAACAGCTGGCGGCGTCGTCAAGGTTGATGTGGACAAGAGCGCCACCACGAGCAATAGCGCCACTCCCGCGACCAGTGCGGCACCCAGTCCAGCGCCAGCATCGGAGAAGGGCGACGAGAAGGAAAAGGACAAGGACAAGGACTCTGACAAGGAGAAGGAAAAGGAGAAGGCCTCGCCGGAGAAGAGCAGCAGCGAGGTGAAGCAGGAGCAAGAGGCTGAAAGTGGCGACAAGAAGCCCACGGATGTCAAGGTGGAACAATCGGCAGAGGAAGCTTCCTCCTCCGGTGACACAAAGCCAGCAGCCAGCAGCGAGGCAGGCGAAGTCAAGGCTGAGCTGGCCAAGACAGAGCCCAAGGAAGAGGCCAAGGATCCTGAGCTCAAGGAAGAGCCCAAGACCGAAGAGGAGGAGGTCAAGGAGAAGGACAAGGAGAAAGAAAAGGAGAAGGAGAAGGAAAAGGAGAAGCTCGAGGACAAGAAGCCAATCGCAGCGACCACAACGACAGTGATTGACGATGATGACGACGATGTGATGATCGTGAAGGAGGACGGCGAGCTAGAGAAGCCCAGCGCCAGTTCACCCAAGGATCACAAGGCGGCCGTGGCCGCGGCTGTAGCCGCAACTGGAACTGGAGCTGGAGCCGCCGGCAAGGCCGGTGTGGAGGACAGCTTGGAGGTTCTTAAGCGCAAGTTCATGTTCAATATCGCCGATGGCGGCTTCACCGAGCTGCACACCCTGTGGCTCAACGAGGAGAAGGCGGCCGTGCCCGGCCGGGAGTACGAGATCTGGCATCGTCGCCACGACTACTGGCTGCTGGCCGGCATCGTTACCCATGGCTATGGCCGCTGGCAGGACATTCAGAACGATATTCGCTTCGCGATCATCAACGAACCCTTCAAGATGGACGTGGGCAAGGGCAATTTTCTGGAAATCAAGAACAAGTTCCTCGCCCGCCGCTTCAAGCTGCTGGAGCAGGCTCTGGTCATTGAGGAGCAGTTGAGGCGCGCCGCCTACCTAAATCTCGCCCAAGATCCCAGCCACCCGGCAATGTCGCTCAATGCCCGCTTCGCCGAGGTCGAATGCCTGGCCGAGTCCCATCAGCATCTCAGCAAGGAGTCGCTGGCGGGCAACAAGCCCGCAAATGCAGTGCTGCACAAGGTGCTCAACCAGCTGGAGGAGCTGCTCTCCGACATGAAGAGCGATGTGTCCCGCCTGCCGGCCACACTGGCGCGTATTCCGCCCGTTGCCCAGCGCCTGCAGATGTCCGAGCGATCGATTCTCTCCCGCTTGGCAGCCACTGCCGGCAATGCCTCCAATGCAGGTGGGTTTCTACTCATATTCCTCTCAATTGAGGCTTCGTTTTAACGCTTTAAAATATAAAATTATTAATTCCTTTGTTTCCTTTGCAGCTCAATTAATGGCGCAATTCCCGGCTGGCTTCCAGGGCACAACATTGCCAGCATTCACTGGCGGACCGGCTGGCAATTTCGCCAATTTCCGGCCACAGTTCTCGGTGCCCGGGCAGCTATCGAATAATTCCGGCGCCTAGGCAGCATGCAACTCTCCTCAATAATAATATATATCTACGTTAAGCGCATTCGTATTCGTATTCCATGCAAATATATACTTTACTCTCGAGCTAAGAATTAAAATTTCAACACACACCCACGTACATATACATATATATATTTATGATAATCATTTGCAATGAAATCTCGATACCCATATATATATATTTATATGGTCGCGTTCACACAAATATTTAAAATTCTTAATGTTCTGACACTTGGCGGAATGGCGGCAGGAGTTGGATGTTGGCCTGGCCTTCCAGTTACGACACTGATATGCTCCCGGGGCGGATCTCGCGGCCAATTCACACATACGACAAGTTTAAATAATAATTCTTATTTACTTACATTACTTACTATGTGATTACAACATAATCTAGATACAATATATAAATGTATTGAATTCCATTGCAAAGAACAGTCTGCAACAAGTGTTTTTTATTGGGGAGAAGAAAGAAAACTTCAAAATTTGACTTCCATTTTGTTTAAGCGATAAAAGTTGCGTTTTATTCATAGCTTTTCGTTTCGTTTCGATTATATCATCATGTTCCATGTATGTATATTAATATAAATTAGTCAAGTTCTGTATATATATATATCTGTGGGGTGTATATATATATATATTTATATATATAATTTGTAAATATCAAATACATAATCAGTAGACATGTCTGCAATACTTATTTCGCTTCACACCAAAGCCAATCATATAATCATGTAAATACGTAATGAGTCTGCGATGAAATTCGTGCAACTTCTTGATATATATATTGCTGATCCGTGTAATTAATATCAAAAACTGTCTACGACAACATTTCGCACCTTGCTATTTACACACAACGAAACAAAACAAAAAAAAGAGAAACAATTACCAATTACAAATTAAATGGAATAGCTGTGGCACTGCGATAGAGCCTAATACAATTACGCGCACTTTAAATTATACAATTATATATACAACAAAAACAATGGGCAAAACAAGGGAGAAAGAACCGATTAAACGTAGAAAGTATTTACAAGCAGGACGCGGATATTATGGTACATGCTCTGGCAAAGAAGGTAGACTTAGGGCTTAAGACTACAATAATTAAAGATTAAATTAATAGCATTATTGATAGCGGCAAATATTTCCAAACTGAGCTTAAAATAGTAAATAACAAAACGCACACACATTGGGCGAAACAAAAGCACAAACTTTAGGAGGAAAGGGGGAATATATAATGAGTCCTTCATAGCCAGGATGATGATGATCGGTACACGACGGTTATCATCATCAGTTAGGAAATTGAGCACAGCTTCTTAAGCTCGCCCTCGGTCTCGTCCACCTCCATCTGCAGGCTGGCGGCGGCATTGGGCAGCGCTCGGCCCTCGATGTTGGGCAAATACGGTTCATAGTCCAGTCCCTTGCGCTCGTAGAATAGGAGATAGGCGGCACTGGGATCGATCACCGGCGGCTTCTGTGATATTTCGCGGCAGGAGCTGTCGTTGTAGCAATACCAGGAACCAGTACCATTCGCAGCATAGGAAATGTAGTGGCCGCCATTCAGCATGCCCGAGTGAGACTGCAAGCAGAAATGGTAGAAAATAACTTAACTCCTGACGAGCAAGTTAGCACACTTACCACCACGGCGTAGAGCCTGTACTTGGGATCGAACTCATCCACCTCTGGCTTGAGTCGATGCTGGTGATAGTCCTCGAACTCCCCATCCACTATGGGCGTTTTTGTGAGACTCGTCGAGATGAGGCGTTGTCGTCGCCGTGCCGCATTGATCGTTTTGCTCTGCCGCAGTATATTATTCCCGGCGGGGACTGGCTTCGCCTGCGTTTCCACCTCTTCCTTGGCAGCTGAATCGATTTCGTCTAGCTCGCTAACAACTTCATTACTCGCCAGCGTCTGCGTCGTCGCATCTCCCTCGTCCGTTTTTAGTTCCAGCAGCTCCTTGTGCCGCAATATCGTCTCCTGGGGCACAGAGGCCAGGTACGGCGTGGGATCAAAGTCGTCGAATGGAAAATGAACCACTTTCTGTGACTTGACCCACTTGCCGTTGACGCAGTTAAAGCGTTTCAAGTGAACAATCTAGCGATAGAAAAGCTTGGTTATTAGAATTCTGGAAAGCCTTTCAAGAAACTCACCAAAATCGGTGGCAATTTCCAAATCTGCAGCTTCTTTGTGGCCGGCTTCTTGCCCTTGCAGTGGCTGCAGTGATACCACTGCTCCAGCTGCTCCTCCGAGGTGAAGGCGCGCAGGCAGTGATTCAGGTCCACGGGCTCCACCTGTTCCCGCCGACTTATGGCAATGGTCTCGTGATCCACCCACAGCTACGAAGCCAGAAGGTTAGTCCTTCGATTGATTCGATGGTAATCAAGGGATACTTACCCGCTCCAAGGTGCTCTGATAGCGTAAATGCAAGGCGGTTGGATCCCAATCGATGGCAATGGTAAAGTCTTCGAAATATTTGGTTGTCGGGGTGTACGACAAGGAGGCGGTATACTCCGGCGTGGTACGCTTCGTCTCCAGATTGGGTAACGATGGGAATTTAGCGTTCATTTTCGGTGTCGTGGAATTACCTACAAAATAAATTAAAGGTAAATTTAATTATTACAATAAATAACTTGCAAGAACCCTTTTTTTAGGTTCTCTACTCACTGGATACGGCGTTGCTGATGGGCGGCAGGGCTCCCTGAAGCACGTAGTCATTGTTGCAGCGTATCTCACAGCCGCGACAGAAGCTCGACCAGGGGCAGATGGCACAGGTGAGTCCGTCCGCCTTGACTGCACGCAGCGTGAAGGGAAAGTCATAGCCCAAGCTGTCATCGCTGCAAAAAGAGGCCAATTCGTAAGCAGATTCTTTATATTCAACAGCTTTCTGTACTTACCAATCGGCGGCATGATTCGCCTGCTCGTTGGTGGCGGGCAGCGGACTGAGCAACCTGCTCACCTGCAGCCACACGGCGCAGTACAGATCCTTGTGGGTGCCGCCCTCGTTGTTGGGTATGAGCAGCGGCACACCGAACAGGCTGGGCCGCGTCTTGTGGTAGGAGAGGAAGTAGCTGTCGTGCCGGGTGATCTTGCGGTGCACGGCCACCAGATATTTGCCCGGCTTGTGGGGCTGCGAGGAGCGGCGCGAGTAGACACCGCTGCTGGTCTCCGGCTGTGAGGTGGTTATCTGATCCGGTTGATCCGGCTCCTCCTCGTTGCCCTCCTCCGCCTGCTCGTCCACATCCGCATCGAGGCTGGCGCCCAGTGTGTGGGCCGTCGTGCTCAGGCCACTGGAATCGTTGGGTGACGTCCGGTAGGAACCATCATCGCTGCCACTGCCGTGACGGCTGCTCACCGGCGCCAGATCCACAGCCATCGGAATGGGCTCCGTCAGCGAGCTCTCCATGGAGTTCTCGCCGGAGTGATTCGTGTAGGAAATGGAGCTGGTGTTGCTCTCCGTGTGCAGCAGCTTGGCGGCGGACACTCGCTTCTGCTGGGCGGCCGCGTTGCCGTGCATGAAATTGTTCTCCGGACTGGAGCTTAGGATGAGCGACTCCTACACCGAGAGTTGGCATTAGTTTAGATTGGGTTAAGTTCGGGGTTAGTTTGGCAAAGGTTCAGTGAGGTGTATGGAGGTGTGTGTAGTGTGTATGGATGAGTGTATTAAAGCTTTGGGGTAACAACTAAATTAACCAAAGGGTCATCAATCAACTGGAAAATGTACAATCTACCATTCAGGGATGCCAAGGAAATTGCTGCGAGTTGAGTTCGGTTTTTTATTGCATTTAAAATTATGCTACATATTCAATTATAATTATCAGCAAGTTCTTTGGCATCTCTGCACATCTATAATTCTATGGGATAAACGCTCAACTTCCAAGTTCTACATTTAATTTGTACAAATTGTTTATTGCGGGTGTTTAAAATATATATATAACTCTGGTTTATTTTTGGGTTAATTCGTGAAGAGTCGGGGAAAATTGTGACGCAAAAGTGGCTATAGCTTTAAAAACCTATTAAAACAGATTTCCGAAAGGATGCAAAACAAGAAAGGAAGCTATCTTGGGAAAACCGAAGTTATATGTATGAAAATCCATAAAAATCTATCATAACTCAGCTACCTTGGGGAAACCGAAGTTATATGTATGAAAATCCATGAAAATCGATCATACCTCAGTCAAAAATTTATAAATTTTAATTCGTTCGTATGCTAAATTTTATTAGATTAAGAAATCAGCAATGTAAATGTTAATGCTGACCAAGAATATATATGATTTATCGGCTCGGAAACGACTCCTTCACTTTGTTAAAGGCTTATGACTAACATTTGAATACCTACAATATTTTATTTTATTTAATTTTGAATCGAACAGCTTTCAATGCAATTATTTTAATTATTTTTTCAAATATTTCATTTTTCAAAGAAAGGATAACATTCCTTTAAATTTTATTACAAAACCCCGAAGCGTTTTATGAAAATATTTGCAAGTTTTTTAAATTCAGCCATATACAAATTCCGTACAATACCGATAAAGAAAGATTTACCCCAAAATACAACGCTTTAAACAAATTCATAAACAATCCTTAGCTACAAATACAGTAACAACAATTTTCAAACAGCAGGATCTAAAGCAACCCAATAATTCTAGCTACCAAGGATAAATGCCTACAATAAACATGAATAAACACCTTTAAAGGGGGGTAGGAGGACTGCTAGGAGCTATGAGAACTATGACTAGAAGCTACACAAGGTGTAAATTATAATTCACAAGCTTCCAGCTCGTTAACCAAAAGATAACAACAAAGGATAGCGAGAAAAGGTGACTGAAATGTTGGTTGTTTTAAATCGATATTTGGTATTTGTTTTAAGCAAAAAATTTACAATAGATACAGAGAGAGAGAATAATGCCAGCAACAAATTAGATATGATTAGTAGAAGGAGAGAGAGATTATAGATTACAAATAATTAAGTTCAACTTGGTAATAGAGTGTGCGAATACGAAGAATATACAGAGTATGCTAGTAGTTTTTGCTTTTATTTTTTGTAGTTAAGAGGGAAGCCCACAAACCACGCAGCAGACGAGACGGCAACTGTTCATTTAACATATTTGTATTTAATATATTTAGATTAGACTGCGCCTTGCGCTTTGCTCCCTGTCTTCAGTTGAGCTACTTTCGTTACGCATTTTCATTAACAACTCGTAGAGAGCTGATTAAATGAGGGAGAAAAGGTGAGACAGCGCCACTTGGCTGCAGTCAATGCTCTATCCTAGGCAAGGTAAGATCTGAAGTTCTGAATTCAAGAAACGATTGGCCGCCCCAAAAGAACTGGGACGTAAATCTAGATGATATTAAATACGTGTATGTTAATATAGTTTAGAAGCCATACCTTGAAGCAGAATAGGCTGTGGGGCATGCACTCTCTCTTTCCAAAGCACCGGCTTACCTTTCCGGCCTCATCTGGCAGCAGCTCGTGCACTTGGTTGTCGCCACAACCGTTTCCGCTGAAATTGTGGGTGGTGCTGACGGTGCTGTGATTATGTTCCGCCTCCACCGCCTCCAGTCCCATGGCATGGCCATTGCAGAGGACGCGAGATGAGGCGCGTTGACTGGTGGAGGTCTGTATCGTGCTCAGCGAGGACAGCGAGTTGTCCTGGGCTGTCATGAGAGCTGTGTACAACCAGACATTATTAATTAACCCGTTGCTAGCTTCAGGCTGCTGCTTACCTGAGCTGCGCTGAATGTCCTTGAGTCCTTGCTCGATGTGCATGCTGAGCACTGAGTTGGATCGCGTCCGGACGCTCTGCTCGGGCAGCTGGTAGACATACAGCTCCTTGGCGCTCTGCATTCTCAACTTCTCCTCGTCGGCCAGCACCTGGCGTATCTGTGAGTTCCACAGCTCGCAGACGAGCATCAGGTTCGGCTGCAGCGAGCAGAGCTTTGAGAGCTTGTGCTTCATGTGCGAGTACTTGCACTCCGAGTTGAGACGGAAGCCGTACTTGATGGGCACGCTGCCATCCAGCAGGATAACTGTCAATAGAAAAATAAAGATTAAATCAATAAATAATAGATCGCTAATGCAGCTTTGACTCACCCAAGACCTCCAGATACACGTAGTTCTCAACTGGCAGCGGCAGACTCAGCAGGCTGAAGGGATCGAACCGCACCGACTCGTGGCCGCAGCTCAAACAGCTGACCTTGGACTTGAGCTGTCCGTAAAATAAATCAATAATAATTGACTGATTGCGGGCATGGTGCTGCGCCCAGGCCTCGGCGGCCACTAGCTTGTCCGGCCGGCCATTGGAGTCCTTGAGCTCGCTGTACGGCTTCTCCATCACACGGTTAAGGTCCTCATGCAAAGCGTCCAGCAGCCACTCGAGCAGCTCCTGGGAATCATGCTGACCGCCGCCGGCAAACTGCGGGGCATGCTTGTTGACGCAGAAGCGCAGCTTAAGCGGCGCCACCGAACGCGTCGTCGCCGTCCACACCTCCTTGAGGAGCTCAGCATAGCGCATGGCCAGCTGTCCGCGGGTGCCCAGTTTGTTGGCCGCATTCAGCTCGAAGCGGTGCATCTCTCGCTGGAAGTACTGCGCCAGCGGCTGGGTGTTGAACAGCACCTGGAGAGCCGCGTTCATGAAGCAGGTGTTGCCCAGGTTGTGCAGTCCCGTGGCTCCCGGCGCATGCACTGACATGATGGAGCTGCGGGTCAAGCGACGCCGATCGCCGGGTGTGCCGCCAGTCCCCTGGCCGCTCTGAGCGCTGGCCAACGAGCCCAGTTCCTCGGGCCAGGTGAGGTCCTTGTTGCGGATCTCCAGCAGCAGCTGGTCATTGTCCCGTATAAGTAGTTCCTTCAGGCACATGGCATCCTCCTCCAGCAGCAATATGGCACCGTTGTCTTGCTGAGGCACGTGCCACAGCCGTATGTCCTCCGCCTTCAGGCGCAGCTGCTCGCACAGGAACTCACCCACCTGGCGCACCGTGGCCAACCGGCTGAAGGCCGCCGTGTAGGCCAGGTATCGCTTCGGCGGTTGCAGCACGCTGCTGGCCGCGATTGCTGCATAGCCTCCGCCGGAGGCCAGGACTCCGTAGCCGCCGCTTACGGTGGAGCCCCAGCTGCCTAGCTGAGCGCCAGATCCTCCGCCTCCAGCGCCCATCTGGGAGGGTTGCGCCTGGTGCAGCAGGATGCGCAGATTCAGGGGGTACAGCTCTAGTTCCACCTCCGAGTTGGGCGGTTGGATGACCTGACGCGGCAACGGCAGATTGTCGCCGTACCACCGATTCAGCGCCTTCCAAAGCGACTTGGGCACCAGCTCAAAGTCGTGACTCTGCACCAGCGGCGTGTCCCGCTTGAGGTGACCGCCCTCGCCGGTGAGGGTGCGCACGTTCCTGTACGGATTGGCCGTGATCAGGTTGCTGTTGTCGATGGGTCCCGGTCGCACAGGTCCGCAGTGGCGACCCGCTGATATCCCACTGCTGGCCGATCCAGATCCCGAGCCGGAAGCCGAGCCAGTGCCAGAGCCCAGCGAGTAGCTGTCGTGCTGCTCCAGGCTGTGCGTGTTAAAGCTCTCATCGCAGACAAGCGCCTCGTCGACGGCTGTCCGCTGACTGGCGGGGGTGCGCTTGCAGTAGTCGCACGTGTGAGCCGTGTGCTGGGTGTACTGCGTCCAGCCGAGCCACCAGTCGCGTGTGATCAAGTACCAGAACTGGCCAACGCGGTAAGGCCGGCGTTCCTCGCGTCGCAGCCATCCCCGGACAATGTCATTCTCCATGTGCTTGCACTGAGGCCACAGGCCGAAGACAATGTGGCACAGCTCAAAGATCAGGTCCAGCAGGGGCTGCATGAGCCGAAGATCGCACTGAACGTTCCACAGCATAAAGTCCTCGGCGGTAAGGGAGACGTTGTCGCGGGTTAGCTTGCTGGGCTCACCGTCGGGACTGCGGCGCTGGCCAAACTCCAGGAGATCGCTGATTACATGCTGCTTGGTCAGCTCCGTGTACTGCTGGGCATCGCGGTTCTCCTTGGCCACCAGCAGCAGGACATTGATCATCTGCAACGTCTCCTCGTGGCTGAGCACTCCATCTCGGTCCACGTCAAAGATCTTAAAGCAAACTAGAGACGGAAAAAGTTAGAAAAATGTCACGCGGAGTAGGTTCTTAGTACTTACAGCGCGTCCTCTCCACACCTGGTCCACGGCAGGCGGCACTGACGCCACAGCACAGCTCCTTAAAGTCAATGTGACCGTCACGGTTCTCATCGAAGGCATTGAACAGTCCCGCCAGCGCGTTCTTTGGTATCGGTGGACTAATCAGGGGGCCAAGGAACTGCAGATCGATTTGTCCATTCTGCGAAGTGTTCTTCAATCGCCAGAACTCCTTCTCCAGATCGCCAATGTCCTTCTCCTCCAGATGCGTCACACCGGCAAGACTCTGGTAAAACGTAGGCGTCTCCAGCTCCGAGGTGAGGCTGACACAGTTGTCGGCCAAAAGCCAGTTGGAGAGGACTGTGGCATTGCGATGCTTGATAATCCACTCCTGGAACTGCTCGAAATTGACTCGTTCGCTCTGGGCGAACAGGGAGACGCTCTCGAATGGAGCCAGGTTCACATTGCGTACATATTCCGACCTTATGATATAGGTTCCGGCATCGTTGCAGTAGAGGTTCCACAGGAATCTGAAGGTTTGTTAAGAATTTTTAATGATACTTTATTAAAATCTCTTTGTTAAGAGACACTCACTTGGTCTTCTCCTCCTGGGTGCCGCGGGTGATTAGCACCAGGCCGCAGAGCAGATCCTTGAAGGAAATACCCCGCTGGGTGCCACCGCAGGCGGCGTACAGCATGTCCGTGATCTTCGGCGGCACTCCCTCGCAGAGCACATCCTGCTGAAAGGCGTTCCGGCTGAGGTAGAGCCGCCCCACTCCCGCCGACTTCTTGAAGGCATCTCTCAGGCGCCGCAGCTCCGCATCGCTTACTGGAAGGAGGAGAGGCAAGGGGAATCGATCGATGAGTAAGACGTTGGGCAGGGCAAATCCCACTCGCGATGAGCATGGGATGCCCCGTAATTAATGCGATTAACGCGCGCCAGCGACGTGACGTCTTTGTCAGGCGAGAAATTCGAAAATAATAAAAATAAATATATAAACATATATGTAATATTGTATATAATGGCTGTAGGCAATCTCCCACAACAGCCATTAACCTGATGTTTCGGTCATCATTTACCTATTGATTCCATTTTAGGGATTCAGTGTCGCCTTGTTACCTAATTACCTCTTATCTGACATTGATTGCCTTTTTTTCTGTGTCGGAGTGATTGTGAATCACTTCTCTGAGGAATCACAAGTGCACCAGCATATGTTTATTCACACACGACCAGCGATAATTGAAAATCGTAACGAATTTCGGTTATAAAACCAATTCTGAGAAGGTGGGGAGGAGTAGAAATCCAATCCACGTTTTTATGATCTAAACAGAGTGTTATTTTTGGCGTTCAGAGATTTTAGTAAGCCTACATTTAAGTTATTTTAAATTCGTAGTAGAAATAATAAACTTTATTTAAAGGTATTATTGCTGTGTTTATTTCGTTTTAAACTATTATTAAAGCTCAACAAACCCTAGTTTTTATGGCTCAAGGTGGAGTTTGTTTTAAAAATAGATTGTTTTTATTCTAAGCTAATCTAAATATGATTTTATTTCTTGAAATTTGGCTTAGGCTGTCTTCGATTAGATTGTTAGAAGTGATACACGATTAATTAGCACTGGAAAAGCTATAAAATTTGATGTTATGGGTTCACTAACTAGTTTTTCATAATTATTAAACAATAAAGATAATTTTATATTTTTAAAACGTTGCATTTATTTTCGTATCAATTTATTTTTAAGGATATCAGTTATTAGAACCCACAAAAACGATCATTAAATGTTCAATCAATTCACTCCTTGTACTTCAGAGATAAGTCAATGTTCACTAACTAATATCCGCAAACTTGACGCGAAACGTGAAAATAAATTGAGAGAAAAATGCGACGTCACGGAAATGATTTTGTTGTTGTTGTTGTGGAAATTCAAGTGGCATTGCAACTGCAAGACTGCAGCTTCGGTATTCGATTCGATTGTTGACTCTTCTTGCATGCAAAGCATTTATATATTTCCCCTTTTCGTTTCTCTCTTTATTGGAACCGGCCGTTCCGTGTGCGGCTAATAAGAAACACACGCACCTGGTCGCGCGTCCCACTTCTGGGGGAGAAAAAGAAGCAGGCGGTGCGAACGGAGGGACGGACGGACGGACAGGTGCTGGTTGCTGGGCGGGGAGACCACGGGAACGGGCACTACATACCTTATCAGCACAACGTTCGTTTTCTTAACTCTCACTGCCTCTGCCGGGCCGCTAACAATAACAACGACAGTAGCCAGATGAATGCCAGAGCAACAACGTGAAGGTAAGTTAAGCAAAGTAAGGCAGAAATATGGCTAACCAGCGACAGAGACGTCATAGAGATTGGGATGGGGTGGAGTGGAGGGGTTGAGGGAGGGTCTGGCAAGGCGGTGGCTAGTTCCCGTTGGCGAAAATAATCTTAACTCCCTGCTTGATTTCCAATTGATATGGTGTAGGTGTATTTCTACTTAGTAGCTCTTTAGATACAGTAGATTGTCTAATTTTTAAATTTTTAATAAATTCATGAGATGTTCTATTATAAAATGGAATAATTATGCAACAAACATGATATCTTAGTACTGGATTTGCTTACAGATCAAAGCAGAATATTTTGCAGCTGCTTTTCGCTAAATTCTTACTTGGGAATTTTATTTGCATTTCTTTCAATAACTTATGTTAAGCCCTTAACACTCTTTCCTAAGTAATGTAAGAAAATAAGTATATATAAGTGGAGGAATTTTTTGGATATATATCTTATATAAATTTACAAAATAATAATACTATTTTAAGCTTTGTAAATAATATTTATATTCATTTTTTAAAGCTCCCTATAAAAGATTATTAAATAACCTAATTCATGAACAATTGAATAAATATACTCGAAAAAAATTATATTTACAGACGCTTGACTGTAGTTTGCTAATCGCCAAAAATGTTTCCTTAGCTCTGCTTATCTGGAAAATGCACTTGAAAGTGATTTATTTTTGAAATACTGCACAATTTCCAACACCTTTGCGTACATACATACATATGTACTGTAATACATATACAAATGCACAAGTTAAAAGTAAAATGCAACGGGGAATGACATGCAGAACTCTGGAAATTAACCGCGTCCGCATAATGCAGTTACAGCTACAGCAACCCTAAGCTTGCCCTGGCTACTTAACTGCTTCCGTGCGTCGCGCTTCTCTGCTTTGTTGTCTCCCAGCCACCCCACACACCCACCCCCGCCGCTGAGCTTTTCTATTGTGACGTCACTGGCGGCGGCGGGCGACGCAAATACCAATGCATACACGCGCGCAAGCTGTGCGTGTATTTGTACATGGAATTGGAATATGGCAAATTGAATGCAGAGAAAACAGCAGAGGAAACCCAAAGGAACACCTTTTGACAGTGGGCAGTGGAACCACCGAGTGTCCACCGTGTGCGGTCAGCAAACGTGGGAGCAGAACAACAATGGGAATCGATAAAGCGCAATCACACCTGTATGTATGTTGGTGTTGTGTTCTGTTTTCTAGAAGCGACGTTGATTAGCTGTGTGACCCATTTTCACTATCCCAGGGAATTCGGTCCAGCCGGAGGGCAGCACACTCACCGCGCTTCACCGAATCCTCGTAGCTGATGCTGTTCGAGTGCTTGGACTCCTTGGTGCCCATCTTTGTGCCCAGAACTTTTGTTTGCGGGGGTGCAACGGCGACGGATTCTCGGATTCTGCTCCTCCTGCGTCTGCAACGTCTCTTTTCACATTTGTTTACGTTCACTTAACCGACGCGGGCAGAACGATAAGCTGATTAGTCTGATTAGAATCAGTGACGGAAGCAGGAACAGGAGCACAATTAATTAACGAATTCACTGCCAAATTATCCCCACTTGGGGTCAAAACAAAACAACATAGAAACTTCGATGTCAATATCGATACAATATCGTTCTTATAAATCGATACATCGATGTTCTGTGTCAACATCGATATTCTTAGTAAGTAAAATTTATTTATTCTAAATTAAGTATTTGAATAAATGTCACCCAATATTTATTCAATTCTTATTGGTATCAATATTATTAGCAATACAATATATACAATATATTTCAGGTGCGGACCAAACAACACAAAAGTATCGGCACAATTTCGTTAACAATTGGAATATGGAATATCGACGCGCAGCGCCACCTGGCGGTCGTTAATTTTGAAATTAATATATTTTTTAAAAATCTTTTGTTTTATTAAATTAGTTTATTTTTTATTAAAAGTTTTCGGACTTAAATTAACTTAAATTTTTTACATTCCGAAATAGAGATCAAGCACCCTTTTGCTGCAAGCATCAAATTAAATAGCTTCTACGTGTAAAAAACGCGTAGAAATCAAATATTGTTACTGTACTATCGAGATAGTGTAAAATCAATCGTTAGTGCCTGCCTGAGCCACCTAAACGATATTATCGAATCGACGTTTTGACAGCTCTACAGCCCAGCTGCTAGTTTTTTTATTCGGGCGTAATTAGAAAGCAGTAATTAAACTTAATTTGCACGTCCTAACCACAACAACACCGCAGCACTCCCGCACACCGTGACGCGAGCGCCCTTTCAGATTCTCACCGGACAGGCCGCGCGAGCGAAAGAGCGAAAGTCGGGGCAGAGAAGCGTTTTGAAACTACGTCGCCATTTTTGACACGGCTCCGAAACGTCGAAAACACAAACACAAACACACCCAGAAGTGCTGAACTGAGAGAGAGAAAATAATCGGAACTGTGGTTACGTCTAGGAATATTCGACGGGACAGCACGCATATGGGATATACATTTGTTATTAGCGTAATTATTGGTGCACAATAAAACGGAACGGAGTGGAGCGTAGCGGAAGCCACTGATTAGCCAGGCACACGAAGGAGGCGACGTGTCCACCACATCATTAGCTTAACCCTTCTCATCGCGGGATTTGTGACGAACAACTGTGATCTCTCCCATTCAACCGTCGACATGGCCAAGACATACGACTATCTGTTCAAGCTGCTGCTGATCGGCGACTCCGGCGTGGGCAAGACCTGCATCCTGTTCCGCTTCTCGGAGGACGCCTTCAACACGACGTTTATATCCACAATAGGTAATTGGCCGCATCTTCCCCCAACCACTTGCTGATTTTTAATTAATTATGACGCCGCCGTTCGCATGAACTCACATCGCACCAACATTATTCTCTCAACTTGGGCTCAGCTCGGCTCAGCTCAGGCGGGCGTGTGACTCACGGTGCGCCAGCCAGCCAACGTTCTTTTCTTTCCGTTGCTGCTGTCCAAGTATTCGTCATAATGATTGTGTACCGCGCCAAGGATTCCACTCCTCTCGCAACGGAGGGAGGTAGGGAGGGACTTCCCTTGGCTCGCTTTGTTGTGCAGAGAGAGAGAGCAATCTTTATAATACCCAAGGCAAGGGAATCTACACACCCGCATATATGGGAACAATAACAAAATAAGAGCTACCAGCCGACCGGTGCCATTGTACTTGAGGGAGCGGAGCTCTTATCACCAAAGAGGTCCGATTGATATCCCATGAATGGAGCAATGGGGTTTTCTGTACTATATGTTAGTGAAAGATTCGTGAGGAATGGATGATCCTAGCCAAGTGAAGGGTATTCTATGCATTTCCCACCAAATTTCGAGTGTGTAAATATTCTATAAATGCTCGATAAAGTGGCTTGAGAACGTTCAGATGGCATGTACTTAGTTTGTACCTTGCACTTGCTGTAGCTTTCGTTTATTTTCGTATTTGGCACCCGTTTCCCTTGCACCAATTCCGATTTTGGGCTATTTACTTGAACGGCCAGACATTGTTTCAAACAATTGCGTGGTTCGCTCTTTCCACGACGTCATTGGTTGGTCGAGCAAACAAGAAACAGGTTCGGCGGCCGCCGCCGCTAGCTAAATTATTTGAATTAATGATGTATCTCCGTGTTCTCTCTTCTCGTTTCTTCGGTAACAGGTATCGATTTTAAAATTAGAACAATTGAATTAGATAACAAGAAAATAAAGCTGCAAATATGGTGAGTGATAAGGAATATCTGTTATATTCTTTGATTTCTAACCGCATATCTCTCTTCCAGGGACACTGCCGGCCAGGAGCGTTTTCGCACAATCACAACGGCCTATTACAGAGGCGCCATGGGCATCATGCTGGTCTATGACATAACCCAGGAGAAGTCCTTTGAGAACATTAAGAACTGGATCAGGAATATTGAAGAGAATGCCTCCGCCGATGTCGAGAAAATGCTGCTGGGCAACAAATGCGAATTGCACGATAAGCGACAGGTGAGTGAATAAATTCTTTTGAAGAGTTGACTAACATTCAAAAGGAAGTGAGTCAGGTCTAAACGCATAATCAAAAATGCCTTTATAAGGTAGCATTAAGTAACAAAAGGTGTAAATTAACAGTTTCCGGGTTGTTAATGTACCAATTCTCCCAAATATGTTATAAAAAGTGATCTTTTCACTGATTTCAAATCGAAATTGTAATCTTTTTCAGGTTTCAAAGGAGCGCGGCGAACAGTTGGCTATCGAGTACGGCATCAAGTTCATGGAGACCTCAGCGAAAGCCAGCATCAACGTGGAAGAAGCCTTCCTCACCCTCGCCAGCGATATCAAAGCGAAAACGGAAAAGCGCATGGTGAGTGTCCCAGACAAAGGGAGAGAGTTTTCTTCTTTGGGCATCCGCATGCTAACCCCCCATCTCCCCCTCGTCTGTATAGGAGGCGAACAACCCGCCCAAGGGTGGCCATCAGCTGAAACCGATGGACAGTCGGACGAAGGACAGTTGGTTGTCCAGGTGCAGTATGCTTTGACGTGGCAACAACGTGCGCTCGGCACTGATGCGGCATGGTGGTAACAATTACGATAGTGTATGTGGTAGTAGTTTTCTTAACTCCTGTTAGGCTTGAGTGTGCAACAGCCGAGAGAAACCATTGGCGGATTGGATCAACAACAAACTCCAGCAGCAGCCAGCTCTAACAGCCCCCCCTATCCTACCTACCCGAAAAGAACACGCCCGAAAATGGAATAGAACACGAATTGCATTATGAAACAGTTATTAAATAAAGTATATGACGACCGTGTACGAAATATATAGTATAGTATATAGTATATATACGCGTATATAACTCGAGTTGAAAGCGGATCCAGCAGCCAATCCAATCCAATTCAATCCAAACCAACCCGCCCGCGTCCTCCTTCTCGAAAGAGGTTTTAGTATTTACGGCATTACGATGATTTTCTCTAGCAGCCATGGTTGTTTTCTCGATTTGTAAATTATTAATTGTAAAACAAACTAAAATATATATGTATGTACTGTGTATGCATATGATTAGTGCTCCTCGTCTATACCCTGTCCCCTGTTCCCTGTCCTTGTTTTGCTCAGCAGCGCCCTTTGCCATTATGTTAGGGATACGAATACAAATACGGAGGAGGATATGTCCAGACGCACAATTACCCAGAAAGATTGTAGTCCCCCCATTCCGCCCCTCTCTCATCTGTTTTTCTGTTTAATCTTCACACACATTTCATTTGGCTAGTTTGTACTGTATTTATTTTCGTTTATTTTTGCCACACACACACACACAACCGCAACTTCTGATAAATAACATGCAAGTAAATAAACAATAATCAATGCAGAGTTGCAGAAGAGTTCAACACGAAATCGAGCCAATCGATCGACCTTGACAGCAATAAAAACATTTATGAAAAAAAGTAAATAAATAACAACATACATACATAGCGCAGTAAAAAGTAAATAATGTGAAATTAAATGATAACTAAATGCATATTTGATATTAATTAATTACTTGTAATATTAATGATTAAACGTATACAATTTTATAAAAATAAATCATGTGCAAAACCAAAGGAGACCCACTGATTTTAATGAAAGTTGAAGGTGGCATATCTATAACTTTATTTATATCTGTTGCTAATTTTAATTTGCTATTTATTTGGGGATTTTTCAAGCACTTTCTTATGTTTTAGTGTTGAATGGGGATTATAATTAATCATTTTAGCTGCAAACTACAGCTTTAAGAATTAGTAAGTTTAGGACGGATTAGCATATCCACCGATTTGATGTTGTGGCTTTTGGCCCACATAATGCTGTCCTCTCTACGGCTTTTCCCCTCGGTATAGTATTTGCCATTCAGGTTCCTGTAAAGCGAAGGCTTTATTTATTTTAAAGCCTTTCAAGACCATTTACTTACGTGTCACCACAGAAGCTGTACCACCAGGCCCCGTGGCAATCCTCGGCGCAATTCCGGTTGATAATCTGATCCTTGTCACTGTCGAAAGTGGTAAACCTTCGATTGAGATTCCATAGCAAAGCGTTTTCTGCACTTCCGCTGAATTCACCAATACTTAGCAAAGCGAAGTCCTCCTGCTCCCCACTTACCAGGAAGTTGCTGTACCGGGCAAACTGTGTGGATCCATTGAAGAACTGGAGGCGAACTAACAACTCGTGCTGCTGGTGTTTGGTTAGCTGATGGAGCTTGTCTAGGCCAATAAAAAACTCTCCATTCAAATCTCCGAAGCCCAATCGGTAATCGCTGAGGTTTCTATAGAAATCTACCGAACCGTCGAGGCGCCTCTGAATGACTGTCCAACCGGGACCGATAATATAAGCGTCACACAGAACGGAGAACGGATCCTGGACTCCAGGAATCTGAATAGTCTGAATGGCCGTTTTCTAACCGACAAGCAAACAACCCGAAGGCTGGGCTCCACTCTGTTGGAACCATTTCAGGCACTCTGAACCGAGTAGAGTCTGCGTCTCCAGTTTTTCCCTGAGCTCCTGAAGCGTTACGGCATCTTCACGGGCTTGTCTCTGGAGGACTTCAATTTCCTGCTTTAGCTTCTCAACATCTCTCGTTATAGCTTCTCCATGTGTCGCTGAGGTCGAGTTGCTTCTTCAGAAGATTATCAGCTTCCAAGTTTTTCTGTTGTATAGAAACTATTGTTTTATGCCATTCGACCATTTGATTTTTAATCTCGCTGAAAGAGGCTCGGTCCGCTCTGGCCTCCACGATGATGTCGTTCAATGTATTAATGGACGACTGTAGTGATTTTATTTGTTCTGAAGAGCCGGAGCCCTCGATTTCTTTGGCATATTCATTGCTAATTTGGGCAATTATCTGTGGTATCAACAAGTTTTATAAAAATTTATAATTTTTATTTTGAAGCTACTTACAAGATCATCGTTCTGTAAACTCTGAGAGAAAGTTGCTTCTAAGGGAGATCCGTAAAAAAAGATGAAGAGGATGAGATTTGAGAGCCAATGCATTTTAAAAAACAACCTTTTGTGAGCAAATCCCAATTCAATCTAAATAAAAGTATTAAAAAACACAAATATTGGCTGGGGAGTGCGATAAGCTATCAATTTTTTTTATAAAACCAGAAGAAGCTGAAAGCAGACTCCGTGAAACCGAATTTGTATACCCTGCCAGTCGTAATTTGAGTCAAGTTTTATTAAAACCAGTTGACCGGTTTCGATTGAATGAAAGTAAGCATTATTAGTAGTGTTTTAACAACTTCATTTTGTTAAATTAAATTATAATATTCAAAAAGCTTTCGATCAACAATAATTTGTTCATTTATTTTTTTAAATCCGAGTAAAAAAATAAACATAACTAAATAAAAAATGCATTAGTCTCTATTCCAAAAGATGTTCTGTTCTAGTTTGTATTTGATTAACCAATCTGCATACTGCATAAAATATTTTTTAAAAATTAAGATTTTTGCCAATTTTTGGCACTTTGTACGATGTAAAATTTGGAAAAATGGTAAACATTTTTCTAAAAATATTTTCTCAATATTTTGGCATTAATTAATTAAGATTTTAATGACAAATCTGAATACATATGACTTTCGGCAATGATTGGATTTTTGGACCTCAAGAAAATCTGAAATATTCGATATTTCGCCATATTTTCGTAGATGTTCAACCAAGATTTTGAAAAATTCCCGTGATGTGGCGTGTATTCAAAGTGCACTCTCTCACCCCGAATATTTCCCAACGCATATTAAAGTTTTAAATAAACTCTCTTCTTAATTAATTTTTGTTATATATGTATTTAAAAAAACTGTCCACAAATGTTTGGACGACATTTTGCTTAAGATAAACAGAGAATGGGGAAAACTTAGGTGTAGAAGATACAAGTAGATTGTACGATACGAACGTTTCAATAGCAGGGAGCACAACATACAAACATACATACACGACAGGGCACAGGCTCGGATTTTGGTCAGAAAATGCAGTTGTAAGATGTAAGACATATCCATATTAAGAGACTAACAAGGAAAAGCGAAGGAAGAAGTTGAAACCAACTATGATAGTCTCTTCCTTTTCTTCTTCTGATAAAGATAACTCTGAAATAGCGGCCATAAATTTCGAAAATAGGTTAAGCACACACATAAGCTAAAAACTAGGAGGAGGAATTGCACGTCGCTGGTTGCTGGCATTGCTTTGTCGCGTGTTACGCCTGCGGCAGGTTCTGGTAGTAGTTGGATAGGATGCGCCACGCCTCGGGCTCCATGAAGCCGTCCGGCGGACTCGCTCCAGTCTTGGCCAAGGTGCGCATCTTGGTCCCCGAGATGAACTCAAAGTCGTCCTTGCGCTGAGGCTCAAAGAAGGCCATTTTGCCGACGCTCTTATCGTAGGCGGCCACCCGGAAGGGAAGGATCTGTAAATAGAATGAAAAGTCAGTTACAGTAGCGATGTATTCTCCTTCTCCACCTCACCTCCATACTATCCAGACCCTGGGCCATTTTGAGCACACGCGCTCCATGGGTGGCATCGTACAGGTTGCCATCGGGATAGGCCTTCTTGTCCGGATGCGGCATGCCTGCCGGATCGCGTCCTACGATGTAAAAGTTGGCGCCGGCATTCATGCGTGCCTTGGCGTGCCACTGCACCTCCGTGGGGCCGGCGTACATCATCGGCGAGGGAAAGATGGCCAGCACAGTGTCGTCGCGTCGCAGTACACCGGCGTCTAGCACGGCTTGGTGCTGCTTCATACGCACGTCCAGCGGCACGTCATCGTCTTTGGTCCAGCCGCCAAGGGGATGCAACAGCAGCACCGGCTGCTTGAAGCCACGCTCCAGGAGCTGACGTCGTGTGTCCTGCATGAGCAGGGCATGCCCATTGTGGATCGGGTTGCGCAGCTGGAAGGCGAAGATGGCATCGGCATTGAGCTCCTTGAAGCGACGCCTCAGCTCGTTGGGCGTCAGCCGGTATTGGTCCAGACCATCCTCCCAGCGAATGCGTTCAATCACAGCCAGATCGCCGCCAACCAGATAATCGCCGGACTCGTAAACCTGCTTGCTGTACGGATGTTCCGGGTTGCTAGTGCCGAACTGGCGGGCCAGGCGCTCCTCCTTGCGCTGGTAGTAGAACTCGGGCCGGCGCAGAATGGCCACCGGCTTGCCCTGGTACTTGAGGGTTAGCGAGGAGGCCCCGTCCAGGCGCTCCTTGTCCTCCGTCGTGGCGCTGAGCACAATGGGCACCGAGTGATTCTCGCGATAGGAACCATCCATGCCGCTCTGGAGTGTATTGAAGTGCAGCGTCTGCAGGTACTCGTCCTCGCGCATGAATCCGCGCAGGGGATAGGCCCAGCCTTCGGCCAGTACCTGCACCCACTGCAGTTCCACGGTGCTGATCTCAAGGGCCTGCAGCGACTCGGCCTCGTGGCGCAGCACCTCCGTGGCAATGGATTCGCTGGGATACAGCTCGGGCAGTTGGTCTACGTCGCGTAGGGAGCGCGGAATGATGCCCTCCTGCTCGAGCAGGGCCACCAGCTGCTGCGTGGACTCGCGCACTGTGTAACCGTGCGTGTTGACCACCAGCTCCGGCTTCTGGGGTCGCTCATACTCCTGCGTGATGCCCGTGAAGCCCTTGATCACGCCCTCGCGCGCCTTCTTGTACAGTCCCTTGACATCGCGCGTCTCGCACACATCGAGCGGTGTGTCCACGAAGATCTCGTAGAACTTGAGCCCCGCATCCTTGTGGATCTTGCGCGCCATCTCACGATCGTCGGCGAACGGCGACACGAAGCTGCAGATGGACACAACGCCGCTGTCGGCAAACAGCTTGGCTACCTCGCCCACGCGTCTGATGTTCTCCTCGCGTTCGGCGGGCGTGAAACCCAGGTTCTTGTTGAGCCCAGTACGAATGTTGTCGCCATCCAGTCCGTAGGCGGGGATGCCACGGGACACCAGATAGGCCTCCAGCTCGAAGGCAATCGAGGTCTTGCCGGCGCCACTGAGTCCTGCGATAAGTAAGGGTTAAGTCAAAATCTTAAGGACCCTTCTCCACACTCACCAGTCAGCCACACGGTGCATCCTCGGAATCCACGGCAGAGGCCCAAGTTCTTGCCTCGCGTCTCCCGGGTGACATGGTGCTTCTGTTCGGTCACATTCGTCGCCACCTGTAGGCACTGCAAACGAAGAACGAAAATCGGGTTTAGCTTTCGAAATTATCATAAATTAATATTCATGTCAAGAGATTGCCTCTGCCCGCGGCAGTTCTTTTCAGCTTTTGCCGGCCACAAAGCCAAAAGTGTAAGCCCGAGAAGCTTCGAGCCCATGGAAATAGTTCGCTTTGACCCCGGGGCGATAATTCCAGCTGAGCCAGCTCTCCAGCACTCAGTTTGTTGACCTTCCTTCCAGCCGGAGCTGGAGTCACAGCCGAAGCTGAAGCCAAAGCTCGTGTGTGCAGAATCTGGAATGAATTTCGCGATACGAATGATGGGTTTCTATCTCTCAGCTGGTTCCCTATCTCCAAGTGACTAGTGTAAGCACATGTGTGTGCTATACATACATCATTATTATTAATAACTTTACTTGGTTTTTTCGTAACTTTACTGCTGAAAAGGTAGGATAATAACCTGTGTGAAATTTGGATATATTTATTGGAAAAAATATTTCCACATTTTAAAACGTAAGGTTATGTAATTTTACTACAAAAGAAGTTCAGTGAAGTATGGACTATGGATATTTTTATTACTCCAGATTTTAAAGCCTTAAGTAAAGTACAATAACTACCAGAAGTCGTTGCTGGATTTGTTTTGTAAGGTTAAAAAATAATAGATCACAAAGATATGATTTTCTTACATGAAATAAATAAATATTTAAGCAAGTAGTGTATATTTTGTAATTATTGTTTTGTATACTTTGTAAAACTCAATTGCAGTTACTAAGCTCTCCTATTCTTTATAATATTTGCCACAGTAAACTTATTATTTCTGTGGACTTTGTGATGATTCAAAACTGGGTCACTGGACCAGGTTGATCTCTCACTATCACTATCACATCACAGATGGCAGTCACCCTTTTATAACTTAATGATCAAGTTGTTTTGACTTTTAATCAAAATGATTTAGTTTCTACTATCTCTATGCCGCTTTTGTTATCTTTTTCCATATATCTACTACTATCTACTATCTCCAGATCTTATCGCTGCACCTCCTTACCCTTCTCTTAATATGGGGATAAAATCCAATTGGGGGGTTCGGCATGGTTGCTGTTGAAAGCTTCTCTGAAATACTACGGTGTTGTTCCGCTTAACTAACAGATTTTGTCACTAAAAACGAACTCTCACAGATGCGAATTGGTTGCCGCGTCATAGACAGACGACACGCGACGAGCGTTGAAAGCGAACTGAAAGTTTTCAATAATATTTACGGTGTTTATATGGCGCGCTCCGCCTGAAAAGGTATTGGGAATCCAAGAGAGAGAGGAGCGTGAGGCGGAGAGAGTAGTAGAGTCCATCATCATCGCTATAATCTCGCTCTGGTCTCTGGATCGACGTTTCACGCTCGCATCATTTCCACTCTCAAGGTTCCCCCCATATGGAGAAAATGTTTGCACAGTCTTTTCTGACTTTTGTTGTACATTATTATAATATCTTTGTTTTGGTTCTTTCCTCGCCTTCTTTCTACAATTTTGATATATGACTGTTGAATTTCTTTGGCCATGAGATACTGGCTATAAAACGACATCAATCTATCTTGCTTTCAAATAAATAACAAAGTATTTACCAGGAGAGGTACAAGAGTATTAAAAATATCCCTGGCTAACTTGCTGCTTCATGGAACTTACCGCATCACCTGGCTTTTCCAGCACACTCGGCGGACAGATCTTCGGGGCAGAGGAAGAGGAACAACCAGTGGTATTGTTATTGTTATAGTGGCCAAGCGAATTGGCACATCGGGTAAACATTTTTCACAATCGAAACAAACGCTGGGCGAGTGAAAAGAAAGCGGGAGACTAACTCAACAATATGTACTCTTTGATAATTAAGCAAGTGAGAGTTTCCGAGCCGCTCCAGTCCGAGTCAGAGACACAGAACGCCAAAAAAAAACACTGAACTTTCTCGCCGAAGCTCGAAACTGCAACTGAAATTTTCACTGGGACTGCAGGCAACGCCAAGACAGAGGCAGAGAGCCAGCTCTACACGCTGGCACTTGCCAGAGATCTCCTGCGCTGGCGGAGAGGGTGATGTTTGGGTGGAACTGGCCCATATAAGAACTTGTTTATGGATGTGTTTTCCCAAGTTATTTCGTTTTGTTTTTATTGCAAGCATAACAGCTAAGTACACATGATCTTTTTGGGATGTACAGATACGGCTTAGAATTTAAATCTATGATAAATTGGAACTTAAAACGTTTATGGTAACCAAAATAACCCAGTTTTGTTGAGGACTTTGGACTGTTTAGTCAACTAAATCAAATAAAAGATAACTAAACAATTTGAAACAAATTTTAGCTAAGCTTTGGGATACTTAAAGTTATTATATTAAATCACACAAATGGGTTTTTTTACATTAATTACTGCAAATAACATTTTACAAAAGTTATATTGGCTAAATTTGTGTGTTTATTTATATTGCAAAAGTCATTTTGTTAAGTAATCTCCCTTCATTTAAGTCAGCACGTAATGCTTGAGGTAAATAGACAATAAAACCCGAATGTTGCCATAATAGAAAGCAATTAAAGAAACATATATTCAACGATTTATATCCTACTAACTCAGGATCTTAATGCAAGAAATATATACCTCATTAATTTGGGATCTTGTTACAAGGAACATGACAATAGATTGCCAATTTTTCTTTGATTGAGATTCACAGAGACAAGAGCATACTTTTGTGGTCATTCAACTTGACAGCGAGATGCCGCTGGCCTGGCCTGTTGACCAAGTTTTCGGCCTGGCCAAGGGGGAGGAGCTCATCTCGCCGACTTGTTTACAATTCGCGTCTTGTGCGACTGCAGGCAGTTGCCGCGGAAGACTTTCTTTCTAATTTGAACCTGTTTAAGCCAAAGTAATAACATTTGTTGTGGTAACCAGTTGCCGCCACTAAGGAGATATGTACCCAGTTGTAGTATGTTGCGCAAGAGTCGTAAAACAATGTTATCCGCTTTTAGTTTAAAGATTGTGAAGTGTCTTCACCTGGGGAGCAATAAACTATAACTTATAAAAGGCTTTCAGCACGAAGAAAATTTAAATGAAAGTAAAGTCTCTGGAGGTTTGTCGCTCTGTAAGTTCAAGTACAATATTTCCATTTCCTGGCCACTAACTTAATTAATGCAAATAGTGAGTGTCGCAAAATTAATTAAGATTCCGGAATGTGCACTTTCAATTGAATCGAAAGATAAGGCTTGTGCTGATTCAACAATCTTTTGATGTACACATTTGCATGCACTGTAATATTTACCAAATATCAGCAAGTTGACTAGACAGTTTTGTAAATTGCGCTGAGACACAGGTACATATTATTGGTATATAGAAACCACAAACTTAAATGGAAAGGGAATCTTATCAAGGCAATGCATAGTTTTTAAGGTTGAAGCTGAGTGACCTGTGGTGGACGCCGAAATTGCGTTAGCGAGCATATTATTCATAATCGCAGATAAGATTTCCATGAAATGGGGCGTAATTCCCACCAGTTTTTTAGGTATTACGTGTCTCCATATGGTCGATGGAGAAGGAGGGCTCTGCATTAAGGGGCCCATCCAGCCAAAGGCTGTTCAAATAAAGTATATATTTAAGCCATAATCCACCTGAAGTCTGCTGCTACCACCAAGCGGGAGTAGGAGGAAATTTGGGGACACTTGTCCAAACATAATGTTAGCTATGGCTTTCTTTTTATAACCTTCCATACTTCTAGAACATAATACTTACCGTCTTCTGACGCTTTTTACTGCTCTCCGGAACCTCGCTCATTTCTGGGCCTGCAATGGAACTGTTTGACCCACTAAACCAGCACGTCCTCCTGCCGAGCAATAGCAAACAATACTGCGAAAAGTCACACTTCGATGAATGAAAGCTGCCACGAAAGCGCTGTGCGGACGTTCCACCGCTTTCTACACAAATGTCCGTCCAGGGGCAGTGGGACTATTGCACTAATTAACTTTAAACTTAGTTCTAATTAAGCTAATCGGCCGAGTATTCTCACGAAAACTTTGTTTTATTTCTAATCCACTGACACACACTCACACCTGCAGACATGCACACACACAACGCCCACGCATACTAGCGCATACCGCGGCGCACAGCTGATTAGAGATGGTCGAAAAACCGATGACTTACCGATACAAAAATTAACACAATCGAAATTAAAAATTTGTTTTAGATAATTGGGGAAAAAATAATAATGAATAAATAAAAATAAAATATATCTGTGAATTTTAAAACTATGGTTTATTTTTTTTCTGGAACAGTAATTTGCTTAATAATAATTATATATATTTAAGTTGTTATATTTATTTTTTAAGTTGTCTACATTGTAAAAACATTTTCGTATCCTAATTTTCAGTTAAACTAAATGTAATTAAAAAGATCCCACTTACATTTCAAAGAAGCTTTTTCTACAGAATCCCCGTTTTAAATAAAATCGAATATATTTGAACGTTTATTGCAAATACATCTGAGATAAATAAATGATTAAAACTACGTACGTACGCTTACAATTAAGGAGTGTGTCCTACGATCTAA
>VNJS01000293.1:0-11871 GCA_008042575.1 Drosophila watanabei
TATCTGGGCGATAACAATATATCGTGTGCTTATGTCTTATCGATAGTTACATATGATAGTTCTTAGTGTTACCTTATCTAATTTATATTATATTTAAACTATTTACACTTTAACAATATACTTTGTCATGAAGACATTTCCAAAGTATCGGAAAAGCTAGAAAGAAATAAACAAACATTTAATGCGAAACAAGATAACATAAGTTAGCCAAACTTTGAAAATATATTTGTTAAAAATAATCAAGTAGGACAATCAAACCCAAAATATAAAGAAAGAAATAAGTAATTACAAGCAGCATGGTAACTACTTGATCAATAATAAAGACCAAACAAAAAAAATCTATAAGGATCAGGTGAAACGAAGATATAAATATCAAAATGAAGATTGTTACAATTAAGAACATTTTTGTACTATATATTTACTTATATTTTCTTCTGTATTATATATTTTCTTAAAAAGTTTAAATAATAATTTCAACCACATTGTCGAAACTTACGCTGGGGGAGTCATGTATACCGACACATACCCTCTATTATTAGAATAAGATCAATATGTATTCTTTTTTAGTTTTAGCTTTCAACTATATGCTTAGCTTTACTTACTAGATAAGCAGACCTGTAACATAGCGCACGTATAAATAAAACCCTCTTTGTTAAAACGAAACCTTCGTTTTCGTTAAACCCTTTTTACTCGACAAAGAAGTCGATAGAGGCGTTTCATCGAGAGATTTACTTAATCTTCCTACGAACGACAACGAAGTCGTATCTGAAGGCATCGACGGGCTCTTTTGAGACACAGAAGTCTCGATTCGGACAGCGGCGATCAACGCTTATAGGTAAGGGACGCAGAAGTCTCGGCTTGGAAGGCCCCTATCAACCTTCCACATAACTATATATACCTCTCCTTACGTACCAAATTTGGAAAAAAATCGCTTTTTGTATGGCTGAACCAAAAATGTTCCTATCTCAAGGCAACCAAATGGGTCTTTAGGCCATATACATTTCATCTAAAATTCGGGCGCCATCTGTGAAGTAGTTCTCAGGCTGGGGTGAAGCGCAGTCACTCCAGGATCTCTTTACAGAAAATTTATAAAGATAGGACAATGGGTCTTCGATAAAAGGTGGGTTGACGTGAGATGGAGGTTGTCTTTGTATTTTGTATTGTATTTTTGATATTAGCAAAATAGCGAAGGGGATCCGCGGTAGCGCGTATTGGGTCTGGCTCATGGCACTCGCCACGAGGAGACTGAGAGGGATCGCTTACGGGACGTTTTCTACACGTTAGGAACTATGCATCTACCAGGTGGAATCACAACCGGCACTCGCCAAAAAGGTCGTCACCCCGGATGGCAATTTCCGCCGTCAGCACTCGCTGTCGGCCCGAGCTATGCGGCCGGCTGAGCCTGGCCCCGTACAAGTTTTCTGGATGTAAAAATATTTGTTCATCGTAATATGGGTGGACTTCGGTATTTTAGTCGGGCGGTAAATAAGATTTAGTCAAACTTCATTTTTATATATTTTTGGATTTTTATTATTCATTTATTTTTCTCAGTGTTTTTTTATTCTCTCTCTTTTTTATAAGTTTTTATTCCTCGAAATTTTCCCAGTGCATGTATATAATTTTATTAATTTTTATTTCCTCATATATTTTTCCCAATGTATTTCTATAGTCAATTCGCGAGGTTAGTTTTGGTTACGAATGAGCTTGCGCAAAGTTTGAGGTTAGGGGTACATTCTTAACTGCTCTACTCTATGGCGATACCGCATCAAGTTCCGGCGGGGTTTTTATGTGCACTTGGCCATGTTGGCCGAACTCCCTGGCAGGCCACTCGTCGCGGTTTCACACACACCACTTACCCGTCTCACGCCACGCACACACACACAAGCACCCGCCTGTTGGTTGCGTGCTCCGCCGCTGGTCCTGGGCCGGCAAAAATCCCTCGCTGCTCCGCTCCAGCTGGTCTGCGTCAGCCGTCACTCGACGGCTGGGTTCCCGCTAAGTTGGCTTCCTTAGAGGTGTAAGCCGGATGGCCTGCTGGTGTCTCCAAATCTCGATTTGTTCACCCGCACTTAAGTTTTCTCCATTTGGAGTGGCACTCGCCACGTCCATCTCACTCCACGTTCTTTTCACTAATCTCCTGGTTTTTTCCACTGCGAAGTTCTCGTAGCCTCGCTTCGAAACTTCTAGAAGTTTTGTGCATCGCTTCCTCTCGTTCTTTCTTTAGGGCGCGTGCCAATTTTCGGGGGTTAATTTCGTGGCGTGATCGCGTCCTCTCTCGCTCTTTCCTGCATACTTCTTTTGGTCATGTAACCACTGCTCGTGGTGAGTTTTGTAGATATGCCTGTGTGAGTGTGTCCGTGTGCGTTGAGCTTTCGGCTAGCGATGATAGTTTGCGGCGGCTTAGCTTAACTATCGTATACGCTTGCACATCCTTTAAATCTATTTATCTTTGACTAAATCTATTATTATTTGCTGCTATTGTTTACATTATTATTTACATGGCTTTTTCTATTGTTTACATAATTATCAAATATAATTTATATTACTATTTACATTATTATTCCCTATTATTTACATGGCTTATATTATTATTCTCTATATTATTATTTATTATATATAAATTTGTGGGGAGCCGGCAGGTTCCTCACAGTTCTTAAGTAAGATCAGATTTTTTGGTATTTTGATATATTTTACCCCTGGGTTGCTTTGGTTTATGCCGTTGCATTTCCGCAGACTCAGCGTGACGCAGCCGATGAAAGTTGATTTTAGTGCAAAAAATATCCACAAATGTCGTAGTTATAGTGTACTCGGTGGCTTTCATCGGCTTCAGCAGATATAGACTACTTTAGCCTGAAAAAAGTGAAAAAAATGAACACCTGGCAGGTAGCGATTTACTTATGCAAGCCCAAACCCAACTGCCGTTTTTTTAGCTTAGTTCACAGGTAATGAATGTATCTATCATTTAAAGAAAAAACATGACGATAGGTAATCTACATTTTGAGTAATGCTACCTGAAAGTCGACCAATTTTCAATTTTTTCTCCATAATGCAAAATTGGAAATATTTTTCAACTTTAAATGCTCGTATCTTTAAAAAAATCCTAAAATTGATTTTATAGTAGATTCTTTGTCCTTGTCGATTAAGTATGGCTAAAATGTGACATCGACTTTTTTGATTTTTGCAACGGCTTTTGTTCTAGAGGCGCTACTGTGCGCCGGTGCACCTTTAGAGGCACTCTCACCGGAGTGTTGCCTCTTGCTGGCAAGCATCTCTTCCACCTTGTTGGCGAATTCGCCTGTAGATTCCATGTGGGTAAGTTTGGCGTAGTGAAGTCGGCCCTTTTCGATCCTTTGCCGGCTCTGGATCTCAAGGGCCGCCTTGTACTTCGTCTTAGCATTCATCCCATCGCTCGACCGCTTCAGCCAGTCCCTGCGCGGGGAGCTGGTGCTCTCTTCCTCCTCTTTCGAGAGCAGCACGCTCTCCAGGTCCGAGTTTGTATGGACGACGGCAACCGTGCACCAAAGCTTGCTCTGAGTCGTTAAAACGGCAGTAGCATTACAACTAACCTGACCTGATCCCGTCAAACTAGAGGTGTGACCGCTGGCGACACGCAGAGAGGATTGCATTTTATGCCTACCCGCCAGGCACCTCCAACCATGGCTCGGCGGATGGTAGCATTTTGCTTGGCGAATCGTAGGGCTTTGTCGACCAGCCTGTCAGTAGCTGATAAATCGGACGCGCGTACGGCTAACTTGGTAAAGTCGCGGCGGGAAAACCGAGTGGCTGGGGCAGCTTGGACTAAGGGTATGATCGAGCGGGACCGGCTGCCGGTAGCGAATGATGTGCTGTGACGGTGTACAGCGGGCGCGGAGGTTGGGACCGGGGGTCGGTGCCGGATCTACCTGGTGGGAATACGCTCACAGCACAGCCTGCCAATTTGCGTCGGACAACAGCATCAGCGGAACCAGGTTTTCCACTTATATAGTGGACCTCAGTCTGGCCTCGAAGGATGCCCGCTCCCAAGCAAATCTCTCGCACTCGAAGACGGTGTGTTCCGCCGTCTCCACGCGTTGCCCGTGACAGCACACACAGGTATCGAGGTCGTCGTACCTAAATCGTCGCAGGTAGCTACGATAGCATCCGTGGCCGCTAAGAATCTGGGTTAGGTGGAAGTTTACCTGACCGTGATTCCTCTTCAGCCAGCTTTCCAGATGTGGAATCGGGCGATGGGTCCATCTGCCTTTGACCGCTGAATCCCACCGATTCTGTGCGTAGCTCCTGCTACGCGGGGTGTCAGTGATCTACCCTTAGTCTGGCGGTAGATCTACCCTTATCTGACCACGACAGTAAGCCGGGGTAGCTATCGCATGCTCCCAGACTGATGCCGCGTACAGCATGCTGACTCTCGCAACGCTCGACAGAAGCAACCTGCTCACCTGCTTCGGTCCCCTGTGGTTCAGCATTATTCTTCTGACTGCTCTCACCGCTGTGGTGGCCTTTCCACTCGCGTACCTGAGGTGTTCACGGAGGGATAGCCTAGTGTCGATCATCACGCCTAGATATTTGATCGCTCTGGACGATCTGATCGAGGCTCCGCACACGTGAATGTTCGCGAACTCCACCCTCTTCCGGCTGCTCACCAATACGGCTTCCGTCTTCTGCGGCGCTAGCTGAAGATCAACACTAGACAGCCACGAGCTGATGTTGCTAATACTCATATCGCACAGGTATTCGTCTCCGGACAGATCCTTGTCAGCGAATCCCACGAGCTCGGTTCGTCCCGGAAGCGGGGTCCGCAGGACACCATGCGTTCCACAATATCGGGGCCAAGACCGACCCTTGCAGAACTCCGCAGGAAAGCCCGGCCGATCTGGCACCGCCGTCCCTCTGCCTCTGAAGTAGCTTTTCAGCAGCTCCAGCAGGTTTGGGGGTACCCCAAAGCTAGTTAGAGCATCCAGGATACAGCCCCACCTCGCCGTATTAAAAGCAGTGCGGATGTCCAGCGTGGCTATCAGGCCGTACTCCTTCTCCCCGCCCTTAAACCGTGTACCCGCAATGGTGACTTTGGAGATGTCCACCACTTTGGAGATGGCATCGGCCGTCGACGTAGCCTTCCTGAAGCCGAACTCGAGTTCAGAAAATTCGCCGGCCGCCGCGATGGCGTTCTCCAGCCTTGTCCGGATCAGCTGGTTCAGCACCTTGCCCGCCCCATCAATCAGGCAGATTGGTCGGAAGCAGGACCAGTCTCTGAATTTTCCATCTCTTAGGGAAGATACCTTCCCTAAGGCACTTGTCAAAGATCGCCGCGACCAAGTCCGGGCGAAACGAAAGAGCAAGTTTCAGGACTCTGTTAGAAACGAGATCGGGGCCAGGGGCTTTTGCCTTTTTGATCCTCGTCGCAGCTGCTAGGATCTCAGTCTCCAGAACTGGGTCGAACCCTTCAAGCGAGTGCGGTACTCTCTCAAGCGTGGCGCTCGGGTTTTCCGTCTTTTGAAGCAAGTGCTCGACTATCTTATCGATACTGTCCGCGTCGAGGGGGGCGCCCTGTTTTGCCCCACGGAGCTTTTTTACGACCATCCTGTAAGCGTTGCCCCAGGGGTTGTGATCCGCGGATCGCAACGGTCCAGGAAGCAACTTATCTTGCTATCCCTGAACGCCGCCATAAGATTTCTGCGGCACCGCTGGTACTCGGACCGCCTCTCCAGATGGGCACCCGTACGGTAGGAGCGCTAACGGCGCCTCGCCTTTAAGCACTCCGTTCTGGCCGCGGCTATCGATTGGTTCCACCAATACACCGGGTCCCTATGCAGACATGCAGTTATCGCATGCGACCCGGAGTTGGTCTATGACAGAATCCGCTGTCTGCTCTGCGTTGCCGTTTCCCACCAGTCTCTGCATATGCGCCGTGAAGGACTGGATGTCCAAGGTTTCGGCTTTATGATCACTGCTGTTTGATCACTACCTGTGTAGCTGAGCTTCGCTCAGGGACCAGGTGCACTGGCTTTCTAGAGCAAGCTCGCAAAGGTGAGGTCGATCACCGAACATGCCCCGGCTCTGCTAAAGGTGGGCTGCTCCCCTCACATCTGTGGCTAATCGATCCAGAGCGTCTCCAAAGCCAATCTCCGAGCATACGTCCGTCTACCTCTGAGGAGCAATGCCGCAAGACCACAGGGCAGCTTTGCCAGAGCTGTCTGCAGCACAGTGTGGACCTGAGCCTACCCTGTTCGGCTCACTAATGGGCGCAACATCAGCACCGCATTCTCGGACCGTTTGTGACAGCAAGTCTTGTGCTGCCGCGCAGTGGTTCACATTCAGTTGAACCACTATCATGCCCTTTTGTTTTTGGCCGCTCTACTTAACCTCCCCAGGGGTTCGAATCGGTTCCGTTTGAATCGGCGCATCTAAAACAGCACGGTCTGCTGTTGCAGACGGGTATTTTAATGCCCCTTCCTGGCCGCACCTATAGACGTCGCCACCTGACTCCCGCCTGGGAGGGAGCGGATGCTCTTGATGGTGACCGAGCTAGGAGAGAGGTTAGCCTGAGAGGCGAGCTCTTACGAAAGCTCCTCCCTGGTCACCAGCTCGTCCAGGTGGCGGATGAGGAAGTAGGTCTGCGACGACACTGTGCGGATCGGCATACCGCCGCCTAGCGCACTTCCGATTTTCTCCTTGAAAGCGTTGAGGGACGCTGCAGCATACCTTTTAAGCTCGATTAGGAGCTCGCCCCTCGTAGTTCTCCTTACTCTGTTGACACTGTCCCCGATTCCTGCGATTCGTTTTGTGATAAATTTGTGATAAAAACCATCGGGGTTTTATTTAAATTGTCTTTCTTGTGCCTAATAAATTTTCCGTTCACTTCGTGTGTGCATGCAGCTTTTCTGTTTTGTGTATTAATCTATTTTTAATTTCACAATTTAGTTTGTGCTGCTGGTATTTGTTTTTGCATTTTTTCTGAATTTCCTTTTGTGCCGTCTTCGTTCAGCCGTTTTTTGCGCCGTCGCGATAGCTAAACAATTTTAATCTTGCTTACTCCTACGCTCTCTTGCTCTCCCGCTCTCTCTGTGCAGTTGCTGTTCTTATCTCATTTCTCGCCCTTACTCTCTTTACGTAAAAGGCACAGTGGTAAGTCCCTATAATGACTTCTGGAATTGTCTGCTTTTTTAAAGCCTGCAATAAGGTAATTTCCCAAGTTGATGTCTGCATCGGCTGCTGGTTGTGCGAAAACAGAGTGCACTCCAAGTGCATTGAGGCTAGTGCTCGGACACTAGATGACGTTAAAGCTGATAAAGGCTTCCGTTACTGCTGTGTGGCCCGCCGCGAAGTTGAAAAGGAAATTAAGTCCTTTATGCGGTAAACCAGTGGCAGTTTTAAAGAGCTGTTATTGAGTTTTCGTAAAACTGATGACCCGAAAAAAATAAAGATTAAGGTGGAAAAATTTTAATTTTCTTATGCTAGGGACATTTC
This sequence comes from Drosophila watanabei, assembly GCA_008042575.1. Taxonomy (NCBI): domain Eukaryota; kingdom Metazoa; phylum Arthropoda; class Insecta; order Diptera; family Drosophilidae; genus Drosophila; species Drosophila watanabei. The sequence goes on from VNJS01000293.1 coordinate 7,465, forward strand.
ATCTTTTAAAATAAATGTCCCTAACGAACTTTTTGAAACAATATGTTCAACCTATTTCTGGCCAGAGTATATTGTTGTCAAAAAGTGCGAAGCTTAGAAAAAGAAACGTCGGCCTGTGGGTCCAGGTCCGATCAGACCACTGCGCCCTCTACCAACACTTCCGTCCCAAAAAACTAAATCTTTCTCTTACAATTTCCTATCAGAATGCATGAGGCCTACGCAATAAGCTTCCAAACTTCTATTCTGATAGTTTCTCGTTTGTGTCCCAGGTTATCGTGTTCACAGAAACCTGGTTAAAGCCGGAGATTCTTAGCTCCGAAGTTTTTCCAGCTGTGTTCACCGTTTATCGGCTAGATCGGCCTGTCAGACTTGGGGGTAGTGTCCTTATAGCGGTTGACTCCACTTTCACGTCAAAATGAATAACTTTTGAGGAATGCAATGATGTTGAATTCCTCTGTGTAAAGCTATCAATTAACAGTAGTTTTATTTATATTACATGTTCTTGCATTCCTCCCTTGTCGGAACTTCCTATATATTGGAACTATCTTACCGCTATCCAGTTGGTTTCCAATCAACTTTCGGATAGGGAACATTTAGTAGTGCTAGGTGATTTTAATATCCTTGGGGCTATTTGGTCTTCAAATAATTCCACAAATACACTCTTAACATCAACGCAACATGACTTTATTGCCGGCTTGTTTGACGTTTCGCTGTCCCAAGTCAACCATGTTCGAAATTCTTTAGAGCGCTTTGGCTATGGTGGCACCTCCCCCGCAACCCGAAGATCCTTATCATTCTACTTTCGATGTGACTCTTGATATTGGGACTGATGTACAGAATATTTCTGACTGACCAGTCACCAAAATTCTCTCCTTTCGCTAGACGGACTTTGGAAGGCTGAATAATTTAATTTTTGAATTTAATTGGTCCGATCTATATATGTGCACTGGCGTGGCAAACGCCATGGACATTTTTTACAATGCCATGAATTCATTTTTTACTACATGTGTTCCGTTACACTATCCATCAATCTCGAATAAGCCTCCTTGGTTTACTAAAGAGTTGAGTCGCGTTAAGAATATAAAATCTAAGCTGTATGCTAAATTTAGACGCACCTGCTCTCCTACTGCACTTTCTGCCTATTTACCAGCTCGGACAAACTTCACCGTTCTGAACGCGCAGTGTTATAAAAATTATTTGACTCGCTGCCGGGCTCAGTTCTCACAGGACCCTAAGCGATTTTATAATTTTGTTAACACTAAACGTAAGCCCCAGACTCATCCTTCCTCTATTTCATTTGAATATATGACCGCAAATAATGATCAGGCAATAGCCGATCTATTTGCACAGTTTTTTTAAACAACATATTCAAATTTCACGGCTTCAAATCAGACATATTCTTACAGCATGCCCAAGTTGAACCTTCTTTTCTGTCCTAGTTTGAACGAAAGCTCTCTTCTTATTGATCTTCATCGCGTAAAGCCTGTTTATTTGCCAGGTCCCAACGGAATACCTGGTTGTGTTCTTAGGTATTGGGCCGAAGCCCTGTGCAAGCCCCTTCTTAAATTGTTTACCTTATCCTTAGAAACTTCCCACTTTCCTTTTATTTGGAAGGAATCATTTGTAATTCCTCTCCACAAAAAAGGTATTAAATCGGGAGCCAATAATTACAGAGAATCTCATTTGCAACACCTTTGTCGATCACAAATTTCTCCATGTCAACATGGAAACTATGATGTTTACCATGCAACAAAGTATGATGGAGCTCAAGTCCTTTATGAAAACGACCATGCAAACGCTGGTTCAGAACCAGAATATAGTGATTCAGCTGCTTGTATCGCAACTGTCCAAATAATCAATGCCCAATCTACGCATATACATGTGGAATGCCAACGGCATTTCACGACATAAACTTGAAATAACACAATTCCTGAATGTAAATCACATCGACGCCATGCTGCTGGTTGAAACGCACCTCACAAGCAGATATAACTTCCATATACGGGGTTATACCTTCTATACATCCCACGTATTCTAATAAGCGGCCAGGCCCTACCGGATCTCTCATCAGACCACTCTCCATTATTGATAACCCTTCTTTAAAGCGCAGAAGTTATGGACCACCCCAACTGGCTGACGGCACACAGAACTAACTGGGTGAAAAACATGGAAGTATTAAGCTAACCCCCCCGCTCAATATCGAAGCGGACATCGACTGTTCTACCGCAGCTCTGGAAGAGGTACGCGTCACAACAGCCATGATCTCAACACCACAACGAAAAGATGTGCAACTAAAGAAGTTCATAACCAACCTGCAAATTGAACAGCTCGTTCTGGAAAAGAGGCGTCTGAGGCTGGCGTGGCAAATCAGCAGATCGCCATGCTCAAAGCAACGACTAAATGAAGCAACCCGCAAACTAAACCGGGCTCTGAAGCAAGATGAGGAAAACACACAACTAAGATATATTGAGAAACTCTCCCCAACTATTACAAAGCATCCTTTGTGGAGGGCTCACCCAAATCTAAGCTCTCCGGTGGAAACCGTCTCCCCGGTAAGAAACTCTTAAGGCTGCTGGGAACGCAGCGACATAGACAGAGCCGAAATATTTGCCTCATATCTCAGAAGCGTCTTCCAGCCGAACCCTGCTGCAAATCCTTTTGTTCTACCGCAAATCCACCCTGAAAGTGAATCCGCGATAACAGCGTTTCGAACATACTACATCACTAAATTCATCCGGGAGCTAAAACCGAAAAAGGCTCCCGACGGTGACCAAATAACTCCAAAAATGATAATTGAACTTTCGAACTGTGTTATTGAGGTCATCTGTAAACTCTTCAATGGGATCATAAGTCTCGGCTACTATTACAGACCAATAGGCTTATTATCATGCCTGTCCAAATTGTTTAAAAAATGCCTCTTAACACTCATAATACCATATATGGGAGCTTACAACACTATCCCAGCCCATCAATTTGGCTTCAGAGAAAAACATGAAACCATTGAGCAAGTGAACAGAATACCATCAGAGATTTGCACAGCCTTCGAACATAGAGAATACTGTAGCGCGACATTTCTCGACGTATCTCAAGCATTGGACCGCGTCTGGCTTAATGGTCTCATGCATAAAATCAAAACACACTTGCCCGGGTATACTCAAAAACTACTTGAGTCATATCTCTACAACAGCGTCTTCGCAGTGAGATACAACACAACCACATCCGACAACTACAAAATCGAAGCTGGAGTCCCACAAGGAAGCGCAATTGGACCTAATCTATTCGTCCTCTACACAGCGGATATTCCCACGTGCGACCGACTAATAACCTAAACTTTCGCCGCGATCATCAGCCGCTCGAGATGCCCAGTCCGTGCAACATACCAACTCGCAAACCCCCTCACGGTAGGGGAGAAGTGTTAATACTGGCGTATTAAAATAAACGAACAGAAGTGTACACACATTACGTTTACTCTTAACAGACAAACATGCCCTCGCTCTACTTGAATAGCACACAGATCCCCCAAGCCAACGAAGTAACGTATCTCGACGTCTACCTCGACAGACGTCTAACATGGCAAAGACATATAGAATGCAAGAAACTACCCCTAAAACTAAAAGCCAGCAGCCTCCACTGGATTATGAACGCCCGATCGCCCTTGTGTCTGGACTACAAGGTCCTGCTCTACAACTCCACTCTCAAGCCAATCTGCCCAATCAAAACCAAAACATCCACAGGGATCTTGGCATTCTCGCATTTAACGTTGAAATAGAGAATCAAAAAGCGTCGTAAAAGGAAAAACTCTCAGCCCACCCAAATCCTCTTGCAAGGACTTGACTCGTGTTTCCAAAAGAACCCGCCTACAACGTTACGACCTTCCAACCCAGCCATAATTTGTCAGGGCCACTTTTACTGTTCCAGTCTACATAACTGAAAGCTAGGTTATAGTATAAGTTTTGATACACTTATTGTTAGTCTCGTAAGGAGAAAAAAAAATTGATTTATTAAGCGAAGATAAAAAACAACAATCGTTTTGGAGCTTCTTTCTTTCATCACAAGGGCTTCCATAATAATCTTCAGACAGATGTCATTTATACTGATTTCAGTAAAGCATTTGACTCTGTAACCCATTTACTTATTGTTGGGAAACTCGACCTAATGGGGTTTCCGGATGATCTTCTTAGATGGATCTCAAGTTATCTGATTGGCAGTACGCAAAAGGTCCTCTTTAAAAACAGCTTGTCTAATGATCTCCGGGTTACATCTGGCGTCCCGCAAGGGAGTCATTTGGATCCCCTATTGTTTACATTTTTTATTAACGACCTGCCCAAAGTCTTGATTAACTCTAGAGTACTTATGTACGCTGACGATGTTAAGCTTTGCGTGCAATATAAGGACGCTGCTTGCCAG
>VNJS01000297.1:0-58531 GCA_008042575.1 Drosophila watanabei
ACTATATCATATAGCTGCCATACAAACGATCGGTAAACGTGGAGGTAAAGTACATTTTACTTTACATTTAAAAATGTAAAAAATGTAAAAAAAGTAAAACTGTAAAAATTGTATGTATTTGAAAGTAGTTCATATTATATTATTTTGGGATAGATTATAATTTATACAATTGGAATCTGCAAGGGTATACCAACTTCGGCGTGCCGAAGTTAGCTTCCTTTCTTGTTTTAAATTTAATTTAATGTAGATTCGCACGGGACATCGCGCACGGGACATTTTTTATCAGCATACTTTGCACGTTGTTTTTTACTGTTAAACTAAATTAGAAGAGCATATATCCGTTTTATTTTGAATATTTGCACTCTTCTAGTGATATTAGAAAACAGAAGTCAAAGCATAAAGCTTCGTTTTAGAAGTTTTCTTAAAAAGAACACAGGTCTATTTTTATGATGTTTTTCATTAAAATAATGAAAAATCTCGTTTTCGCGAATACGCTTTCGAATTATTCGAAATTTGTTTTTGAATATGGTAAAACCTTTCAAATTAAATCGATTGGACCATTTCCCAATGTTACTATATTGAAAAGAATCATTTTAGAGAAGTTTTAGTTTTTTGACCGCGGTGGACCTTTCTGTGGAATTGCCCATATTTAATAACAAGATGCATAACGCAAAGCTATTTTCTTTGCTCTCTGCTTCCTCAACAAAGGTATAAGTGTTGCATTTAAAGGTTAAAGTGTTATGCATCTTGTTGTTATAAAGTCTTATATTAAGAGAAAACTGTGTTGCACTCACCTTAATTATACCAATGGCACCAAAGTGCGTCTCAATATCATTTTCAGTGGCATTCGGATCCATGCCAGAGACAAAGATTGTGTCCTCTTGGGTGATCATGTCCCCGCCGCTGGAACCGCCGCCACCTCCACCGCCGCCCGAGTATCCACCGCCGCCGCCGCTGGGTCCTACAAAGGCGAACGGGATGTTAGAGAGCGCTGACTAAGGGCAGGGCATAGCTTAGAATGGAACTGCGGATATATATATTCGGATTTTGCGAAATTTTTCTTGGAACTCTTATTTCTCCCTTTTCTTTTTGTTTCTTATTAATATTATCATTTTTTTGTTTAGAACTCAACGCAACGAAGATGAAGAAGAAGCCCCTAAGTAAAGTACAAACACCTTGCATCGCATCATTGGGATATTCCTCAAGTGACAATATTGAAGCGATGAAAACCAGAATTTTGAGGCGTGTGTATATATCGGGAAACCTTTAATGGTAGTCACAGGGAGGAGACATGGGTAGACGACACTTTAGATTTTCAGCATGGTTTTGTTCTTCGTTCGTTACGGGCTCATCTCGCCGGCTACAAACGCACCCAGAACCCGGTACCCGGTACCCATTACCCGGAAGATAATACCAATGACCTTGAATTGCCAGGAGGGAGAGGAGAGGAGAGAGAGAACGATAACGATAACGATAACGATAACCCAACCGACCGATGCACCTCTTGTAAAGCCTTAATTTACACACAGCAGCATTATTGCACAGAAATATTTGTAGCTTAAGTAACCCTTCCTGGCGGACCGATATCCCCGTCGGGAGATCGACAAGACACACTAAACACACTCTATATAGATAGATAGATATATACGAAGGACACAGTGGATTCTGTGTGATTTTTTCAACTCTTTTTTTTTCTGTTTCGGTTTCGGTTTCTGTTTGTTCTGTTTTCTGTTCTAATCAGTTGTTTTTTGGGTTCAATATGTAGAAAAATATATATTTGGTATACATTACTCGATATGATTTGCAAAATGATTTGCATTATTTTTACCTTTGTTGTAGCTGTCCTTGCTGGCGCCTCCATTTCTAAAAGAGGATATTGAATAACTTATTTAATGCTTTCAATTTGGTTTTGTTGTTTGTAGTATGCAGTATGGTGAGGTGGTATACGCCTACGATCCCCTCTCAATCGAATACAAATACAAAATACATAACATAAGTAGTTCGGACCCCTGGAGGACGACTCTAGTCCAGCACAGTTTAATCAGTGATTCATTCAGTCATTCGAAGTTCCATAATCGAGGTCACTGATCAAAGTGCTCTGGAGGATTATAGGATTATAAACACTTAACATCTACGGATACGTGTATATATTTAGCACAGAAGCGAAAGGGACGGCAGGAGACACACTCTCGGTGTCTGCGATCTGTGGTGATTACGGATTAGTACCGATCAATCATCATCAGACGGGACACAGTGTCCATTTATCGTTCTTGATAAATTATAATTAAATTAAATTATTATATTAATTATAATGTTGTTTAATTGCTAAAACAATAACTTTAAATGGCTAAAATCTGTCCCAGTTCAGTCAGGGGAAAATAATTATATATACGCTGATATAAAGTCCTAAAATCACTTCGCATTTTCTTTTTAATAGTAAGAATTATAAGTGCGACATTTTAAACCATTATATTGCCTATAAATTTACCTTTAAGTTGTAGAAAATTGATAACTTATAATTAATTACTTAAGTCTTAACTCAAAAAATAAGAGATAAGTTATTAATCATAGCTTGGATTATATTTAGACTAAGTAAGTCTATTGATCATACTTAAAATGCATAAATATACACAGTGGTTCTCAAAATAATAGAAATGCAGTGATTAAATATTTAAAAAATGGTAAAATTTTGGTTTACTTCTAATATTTAAGAATTAAATGGTTAACTTTATATTTTACATGTACTTAAAATATAATAAACATTAAATATGACATAATAATTAGTAACAAATTTAAATAAATTAGCTTGACAGCGAAATAAGCAACCATTTAAGTGTGTTATGACCCTATGTCTTAGTAGGAACTGTTTGTTCTGCGATTTCTCACTAATCAGGAAGTAAACTTGAAGATATTAAATAATATAAACTTATGATTAAGCAATGAATATAACTAAAGTAAAAAGAAATCAAATAAAAAAAAAGTAGATATGCGAAGTGCACTCCTTTTATTTTGAGGACAACTGTATTTTTAGAAATCTGCAATACTTAAAACAATATCAACTCTTAATATTTACCTAGAGAAACATTAAACGTGAAAGGAAGGTAGATATTATTTGGAAACACACCAACACTTTATCCGAATTATTTGATATATTCGCTTATTTATTATTTGAACGCTTTTCATCATGATCATTCATGTCACGTACTCGTTTTCTGCTTCTTTTTTTTGTCTGCGCTTGAATCTTTTTAGTTAAAATGTTCGACTTTTGTGCCCATTAAGCTATTAAATGTCATGAGTTTGTACGCTTATTGATTCGATATTTACATAGTTAGTCGTTGAATAGTTTTTAAGGGAGTTTTATATATTAGTTTTCTTTAAAAGTATGCTTGTGTTGTCATAATGAAGGTGTTCATGCAAATGGCAAACGACGTGTGACGGAGACTAATTGATTAACTGGTCGCGATTCTCTACTAGTTCTTTTAAGTTTTGTGTTTTCTTTTCTTTCAGGGAATACCATTCATATAATACTGGACCAATAGTTGGGGGTTTGTGTGTTTGGGATTTGAGTCAAATAGTAGTTGCAGCGAATTGATTACAATGCGGCTTCCCCAAAGGCGATTTACGAGTTTTATACATATTTACCATATGGATACATTTTTTGCATCGTTTTCAAAACCATTTCGTTGTTTCGAGCGCTGTGTTCCTCTAAATATTTCGAATTCGAACCATGTGTGCACTTTGGAAACAATACATATGCATAAACATATTCAAAAACATGAAAAATAAACGATACAGAGCGACACACACACATGGGAGAGTCGCACATTACAAATTCTCCGTTCAAGCCGAGCCATTTCTCGTTCTCTTTTTTTTATCGCTTGACAACTTCTTCTTCGATTTACATTTACATTTACATTCACATTCGAATTCGAGTTCGAGTTCGACTCTTATACCGCCCAGGCGGATGCTCTGCTCTGTCATTAAACATTCTTAATCTGTTTCTGTCTCTGTTTCGAGTCATTGGCTTTGGTTTTGTCGAATGGGCTGCTGCACTAAAGGGTTAATTTGTACACTTTTCTTATGAATCTGTTGGTTACCCGCCGTGGAACGCTACCCAAGATCTCTATACCGAGTTAGGTGGTAAATGTTAATAACATACCCGTAAGAGTTGCCTCTGTCGTTCCATGAGCCGCCGCCACCGCCACTGCCGCCGCCGCCAGAACCACGATGACCACCGGAATCATAACCTTAAACATAAAAGTGTCGATTGAGCAGCATTCGAGGCCGGGAGCTTTGGGAAAACCTTACCACCGCCCTGCTTGCTGTAGTTCGGAGGTGGTTCGTTGTAGTTACCAGTTTTATTCGGCTGTTGCTGGTAGTTCGGTGGGGGGACAGCGAAATTATTATATCCCTGCCCGGCACCACCACCATAGCCGCCACCTAGGGTGCACACATATTTCAGACATTTTCACGCCATCGATGCGGTAATTGCGGTCTGTACTTACGGTCCATGTTTAATTAACAGTTGCAACAGTCTCTCAAAGAACAGAACTTCACGATTTGCAGGAGCGAAAACTCCTTTTTCACAAAATTGCCTAAATGGTTTTTTATCGTAGCGTCAGTTCAGTACACTTTTAATGTAAAATGGCGTGTGATAGAGTTGCAAAAACGTCGATGTCAATATCGATGCTATCGATATTTTCTACGACGATACATCGTATAACTGCAATATTTAGCTAATTCTATATTTTTGACAAGTTTTCAAAGCTAGTTGAACATATATTTAAATAAAATTCAAATATTTTACTAGTATTTAATGTATAATAAATACAATATATAATAAAACAACTAACAAACTTGTAGTAATTTATTTTCAGTAATTAAAACATACGCAAATGGATCGATTTTTAAAAACATCGATTACTCCCTGACAATGTTTTTGTGAAACCCTGCGAAATGCCAAATTTTTCTAGGTTGGGAAAACAAGCAAAATAATTAATTCTATGTATCGGTTAAAGTAGACCTTCCTAGTATTTTCGATAGGAGTTTAAACAGGAAGTTTCCGCTGCAAACTCCCCCTGCTGCACTTTACAACACTGCCCTGCATGCAGCCCTGCAATGATTGTTTATATTCACGAAACGTTTGAATGAAAGTCGATCAGCTGTTCGGGTTTCAAAATTGAGCTGGTGTTTACGTGGAATTTTTACTCGAAACCAAATAAATAAATCATCATGATTGAGATCACAGACCTGCAAAGTAAGTTGCTGCCGCTATGGCAAGACGAGGCTCAAGCTCAAGCCCACTGACCACACGCACCCACCTCGAACCTCTCCACAGAAATTGGCATCGGCTTGGCTGGCTTCGGCATTTCATTTCTGTTCCTCGGCATGCTGCTGCTGTTCGACACAGGCTTGCTCGCTATAGGCAATGTATGTAACGCCGCACTCCTGCACCGGAGCCAACTAACGAGCTGATTTTATCCTCCGCAGATCCTGTTCATATCGGGCCTCGGCTGTGTGATCGGCGTGGAGCGCACCCTGCGCTTTTTCTTTCAGCGGCACAAAGTTAAGGGCACGACAGCCTTCTTTGGTGGAATAGTCTTTGTTCTGCTGGGCTTTCCCATCATCGGGATGATTATTGAGTCCTATGGATTCTTTGCCCTGTTCAGGTTTGCAAAGTTTTTAGTTACTTTAATTAACTTTTTCGCTTGTCTAAACTGTTGTTTAAAGGCACTCAACGTACTTACCGCGCTTTTTGTTTAAAGTTATTGCATGTGTTTATTTATTAACATTACTTAATATGCCTTTATTTTGCTTTTACTGTAGTTCAGAGGTTAGTTGAATTGAGGCAACTTCAGTTGGTTAAAGATCTGAAAACCCGGCCACTGTTCTTATTGGAGCAAATAGTTCCCAATTAGATAGCACATCTGTCTCACTTTGTTTAAAATTGTCTAAACCTAATTAGCTTCTTGTTCGTAACATTTAGGCCTTTTTACTAACAGTATTTTTTAGGATTTATGCACAAAATACCTTTAAAAAACATTCAAGCACATTTATTTAAAGTGTTTAAACCTTAAACAGCGTTATTATTCCAGTTATCTTTGCCTGAAATAGAACTGTGTGAACCTCATAAGGCCAAAGCTGAGAAAAATGTTCCTTGAATATGAGTGAAATGACAATATAATTGTTTAAACAATTAATCATAGTTTGCTTTTGAGTGATATTTCGCTGCCTTTATAAAAATTAAGCATGTTTTATAGCATACTTGCCTTACAATGTCTAAAAACATGCTCAGTAATTCAACAAAATTAATAACCTGTTTGCATCTTTTGCAGCGGCTTCTTCCCGGTGGCCATAAATTTCCTTGGACGCGTGCCAATTCTAGGATCGTTTTTCAATTTACCATTTATGCAACAGGTAAGAGGGCAGCATGATTAATGCATGATTAAGTTCACCAACAACCAACAAGCATCATTCCATCGGACTTCCCGCGAGCACACATCCTCCTCTTGTCACGACGAGAAATCCCACTCAATAAACACTGTGGAAGGGGTTCCCTAGAGACAACCAAGCGGAAAGTCGGTTTCATAGCCAATTGTTGGTTTTAATCTAAGCTATGTATTTCAACATTTACAAGTCCAAAGAAAGTGAGTAGTGGGCGCGGCACGATTAGTGGTTCTTGTTCCAGTCCTCGCGTTCCTCGCGCTCCTTGACCACCTCGTTCAGGTAGGGCTCCAAGTACTTGACGTCCTCCTCGTACTTGGTCCACTGCTCCTTGGGCAGGATCGTCTTGGTCATGGACAGGTGCAGGGCGCGCATGATGCGGTAGTTGCGCTCATCGTACAGCTTGCGGGGCAGGCGGCGGACGGCCTCCTTCACGTCCTCGTTCTCGTACAGGCAGTCGTCGCGGTGCAGACCTAGAATAACAAACGATTTGGATGATTCGTTCGACGCAGTCGTGTGCTCTGCTCCTTACCGTACTGGTTGAATCCGGACAGATTGTAGGCCCATCGTCCCAGGTTGGCTGCGGTTAGAACGAAAAATAATTCGCGTTATATATTTTACGTAATCAGTGTGGAGCACAACGGCTCTCTGAACGAGACAGTAAAAAAGTGCCAAGGCTTTCCTTTTCCCCTCGAGAATACTCACACAACACCGCTGGACCTCTCCTGGCAATGTAGCTCGACATTATTTACGTTGAACGAGGGAAAATTTGGATAATCGAAACGTTTGTCTTTTGCTTTTAGGTATGACAGCTGGCTGCAGCTAGGGGTGAGAGTCGGGCGAGTTATCGAATGCAACCAACGAAACTATCGGAATCGTTAGGGTTGTTTTCAAGAAGTCGATTCATTCGATTCATGTTTCTGTTTTTATAAAATGAATATTAAAAAATTTGACTTTTTATAAATATTATTTATATATTGGAGAAAAGAAAAATGACAATATATTTATCAACATATTTCTCGTTTCTCTATCTTTTTAGATTGTCCAAAAACTTGGTGGCGATGGCAACCGAACAACGGTGTAAAATATTTGTAGAACGTATCATAAATTTACAAAGACTTGTTTGTGTAAAAAGGTTAATAAATTCAAATAAAACTCTTGTAAACCCATTTTTATCGATCGAATTAATGAGATTTACTTTGATGCATTTTACTCTGTTCTTTTTTTGTTATAAAAATAAGTAAAAAACAAAATTGAAAAAGAATATATAAAAGTAGTAATGCGGAGGTTCAAATATTTACATGTTTTTGATTTGTTTTCTTTTACATCTCTAAGAATAAATAAAGCGAAGATCAAAACGATAATTAAAAAAACAAATTAATGAAAAGGCTATTGGTGTGCTTTGACAGTTCCACAAGCCATAAAAATTATATTTGTTTGTATTAAATTTATTAAAAATGATTTAATTTATATATATGAATTTAAAAATCATTTGAAGCTAAATATCATCTTTTAAACTTTGTTTAAAACTATTTTCTGACTAAGCAAAAGGGTCTCTGGGTAAAGTTCATACGTCTGACTCATTTTACTAGAGTTAATTATAAAAAAAGCCATTCATTTATATATATACCCCTTGAAGGGTATTATCTTTTAAGTCAAAAGATTGCAACGCAATGACTGAGACTTTTTAAGCCCCATAACTTATATATATGCTGAATCTAGCCGTATGGAAATAAATTTTACTCACTTTTTATAACTGGATTAAAATTTTCAATAGTTAAATAATGTTCCACATTTTCAGAAGGCTTATTTTTTGTTCCAAAATTAAGTAAATGCTTTTTTTGGTTTAGTTTTGATAGATTTCCTATTTGGTTCCATGATCCAACAGTAAACTGCAGAGTATACAATCTTCGACTATCCAAAGTTAACGTTTATTTTTGTTTATTTATTTGGTTTTAGTTTTCAGCAATATTACGTTTACCTTAACGGTTGTCAAGTGACAAAATATAAGTAAAAAGAGGCGAATATTTATAGTCTAATAAAATAATCAGTATAAAAACCAGCTGTCGAAACCGTAGATCAATCATTGAAGCAGTACAAAAAAAAGCGCATTTCATGAGAAATATACTACAGTTGATGGAAAATATGACTTATATTGTAAAACTCTGAGTATAAGCTCAGCATGAGTATAAGCTCAGCATGTGTATAAGCTCAGACCTTCACTCCCCAAAACGCAGACATATCTAAGAGCTAAAAGAGTCAATACAATATTGATCCAGGAATCCAGGTTGTAGGTTACTTCCGTAAGAAATAAAGCTACCGCCCATATTTAATGTTAAAAAAATGTACAAATACTGTTGAAATATGTGTGTGTTTATGTTTAAAGTACATACGTTGTTGTTTTTATTTATGCCTACAAAATATCAATTTATACAAATTAAAGAACATATACAAATTCATTATATATACATACACTAAGGCTGGCCCCAGAGCACGACACGACTTTGTAGTTGCTCCTTTTCGGATATCATTTCCATCCGATTTCTAAACACACACGCGTTATATACACACATATTTATAACATTAAGCTCCGCTCCAGCCTTAGTTTACACATATATATCACTGGGCACATATTTTAGTTGGTTTCCCCTCCCCCGACCTGAGAGAGAGAGGGAGAGAGAGAGGGACACAGAGAGAAGGAAATCACTTATTGTTCTTTGCCGCAGTCAATGATAAAAACTCCTCCTTTCGGGCCAAGTACTCATTGTAACGAAGAAATGCATAGCTGTAAACGGGGCGAAACGAGAGAGAACAATAGATTGGTATTAGTTTTAAGGTATTAGATCTGAATTCGTCTGTATTCTCATTACACACATGTATATGTACATAGATATTATTTACTCAAGTGGCGGCTGACAGAACAGGAACACGCTCAATATCAAACATTAAAGATTGCAATCGAGCTGCTTTCTCTTTATCAGCATTTTTATACGCATACTCGTGATAACAATGGGGAAATCTTAAAGCCTTTAATCGTACAATGTTCGCATTCCTATTTCGTCACATTTTTTGCTGCATTATCTTTCGGGGGAAATATTTGGTATTTAAAGGCATGCATGTGTGATAATAATAATTATAAATGATATATGAAACAGCAGATGAGTCATTTTCTGTTTCTAAACTTTAAATCCTAGAGAAAATCTCAAAATTTGAGACGAACAACTCACCCTACGTAATCGAAATCGATTGTGGAATGCTCAGCTTGCAACAGGGACCACACCGTCCAGAAAATATGGGATGCTAGCGCAAACTGGTTGACCTGGACGTAGAGCAGCTCGACCTCCTCGTTCTGAATATAGCTGCGCTGAAGGTATTCCTCGAGGTAGACGCGCAGCCACCTTAGCTGAAAGTCACGCTTCGGATAGCGGGAATAGTCGACCTCATCGACGCCGCACATCTCCGCAAAGTGATTGCCAATGTCGAATGCCTGAAAGTTATAGTCGGCGTACTCGTAGTCAATAAAGTTAACCGTATTCAGGCTCTTCGTGTAGACGACATTGCCCAGCAGTAGGTCGTTGTGGGAGAAGACAATTGGACTGTCCAGAGCCTCCAGGTATTCGTAGAGCTTGTTGAACTCATCGCGCAGTCGGCTGATAGGTAGAAACGTTCCTTTCACTCTGCAATTTAAAGGTTAATGATGTATTTGAACAGAAATCGATCATCTCTTTACCTTTTGTGTTTTTCAGCATCACTAAAACGTTCAGGTACTAAATCAAGAAAGCTCTGCGTCTTCGTCCAAATCATCGGCAATGGCTTGGTCGCCGAGCTCTCCCCGTGCTTCCTCACCTTGCGATGCATCTCGGCCATGCGACGGGCGACCAGGGGCCAGATCTCTGGACAGAGCACACTGTCGGTATTCAGGGTGGTTCCAGGTACGTATTCGTAGACGAGACCGTTCTTGAACGTGGCATATAGCGATGGCGCTAGGCCATACGTATGCAGTAGAAGAAAGTTTTGCGTCTCAGCCTTGCGATCTATCAGTAGGTCCGTTTTATTGCCATATATCCGCACCAGCACTACGTTATCGGAGTACTGTACAGGTGCACCGTTTTCAGACGCCGCCACCGCATCATCATCGTCATTGTCATCGTCCTTCTCGATAATGACCGTGGTCGCCTCCTCCTCCTCGGACTCCTGCGTCTTAATCGGCAGATACGGGCCACCGTTCTCATGGCTCAATTCGGTGCTCTCCTTGTGGAAACATCCGACCAGCTTGTTCGTGATGCCATCGGTAAAACTCTAAAATTGGCAAGACCCGAAAGTAATGTTTACATTTATTTGGTGCTCGAGGACATTGCTAATATGTACAGATATGTTTTGTATTTATGGGTGAGTGAGCGAATATGGGTTTAGGACTAAATGCTAATGATTTGCGTCTGCTACGTGAACGTACTATAGTTTTTATGTACATAAAGTTATTGCGAACTTTTACCCATCGAGATATGCATACGAGTGTTTAGTCGAAAGACAATATAAAGTATAAGATGTCTTACGCCATATGAATTCATGCTCTCGGGTTTTTAATGCAGGTTCCTTTGAGCATTCATTTTAGATCTCTTTGCCTGTGTACGTTCCTTGTATCCTCATCAATATTAACAAATTCTTTTCATAGATTTAAGCAAACTGTAGCAGGCGTTACCCATCTTATATCTTATATTGTCTTTCGTTTGGTGATTTCGCTGCACACGAATGCGTGTGTTCTTAAGCCTGAACCATTCACAAAAGCTACAAAATAAAAGGCTAATGGCACCTCCTCCTTATCGACTCCACCATTCTGCTACTCATATGTCCGCTTCTACAATATATATTTGTGTGTTTTTTCACCACCGGCCAGCACATGGAGGAGGTTAACGGCAACGCACACACAAGACTAGAGGTACGTGTGTGTGTAGTAATTGCGGTGATAAACTTTTTGACATTAGCAATTTGCGTGCCTAGCGTTTCGTTAAAGACGAAAACCCTGTCATATTGATACTTGTATTGCTTGTACAGAGTGTTGACAACACAACACAACCCGCTATTAGGCAGAGAAATACTTATCAAAGTGCTAGAATCGCTAATTTTTATATAGCGTTCAAGTAAATGAATTTAATTTCCATACAAGTATATGCCGATTACAGGCAAACGCTGATCATTGATAGAGCTGAGGCAGAGAACCTTTAATAGCTTCTTTTTATATATAAATGATCTTTAAATACCAGAATTAAAACAAAATTTACTTTGTATTCTTGAGTTAGTCAAGTCTTAACTAACAATTTAATGCTAATGCTTGTTTAACGTAATTTTTATATTATTTCTCTTGAAGCTTTCAACATATTCTCCAAGAAAACAAAGCTTTTAAAAGAATAATTATGTGATCTATATGATTTCTTTATCCCAAACCAAAAATTTAAGCCACTTTGAAAAGAATCTTGATATCTGAAGACAAATTAAAACCTTTAATTGTTTGCTTCAAGTCACAAGACTTGAATGGTCATAATTTCCATGACAGAAAAGACACGTTTGTTTGAATAACGCAGAAAGAGGGATTATATTATCAGAGAAGTTTGGGATAAGACAAGATATAAGATCTTTGAGTCATCAAAACGCAAATGGGACAACTTGTACTTTGTTAAATCGATAATGAAAGGCACAGAAATCGGTTCATTTCTGACTAACTTTGAGGACAAGGCCAATTAGGACTTGTTATTCCCACTACAAACCCATCCTGCAGATGGTTATATTATAAGAGACCTTACTCTGGTAGATTGTGAACTATTATCGTAATTTATTCATAAAACATTTATCGCACTTTATCAACTGTAGATGGCTTTGAGTGCGACACAGGCTCAACTTCTTAGGAACGAGGCGAAACCTTTCCGCCTGTCCTAGCCGCGGCGGAATCCAACTGTTTGCTGATAAGTAATTTATGTACAAACACCGCGCTCCGAGCTCCGAGCTCACCCCCCATTAGACTTTATACACACTCGAATCTACACACGGATTGCGCGGGGTCAAGGCACACGAGTTCCGAGCTCCGATAAGGCGGCGGACGGAGGAGAACGGTTCGTTTTTGATGAAAATATGATTGGAGCAGCTTCAGCTTCAGCTGTGGACACTTGGTACCACAATCATCATATGCGTCTGTTATCAAATCGGGCCACACGCAATCGCGCCCCTTAATAAAAAGTAAAAGAAAAACAACGAACGAAATGGGGAATCAGTGTGTCTGTTTGATCCACAAAATAAATAACTAGCAAGCACTCGAGTCAAGTCAGTGGTGGCACCTGTCGTCTATATAGTACACGTTGGGATTGTAATCAGTGAGATTAATTGGTAGGCAGATCCCCGAAATGTAGGGATCCGCAGGGTACCCATCAGCATGGCTGTTTCCACCCCACTCGAAGGCTAGATTAGCAAACTGGTTTCTACTGCGTCTCGGGTCTAGCCCCCCAGCTCCAGCTCTCGCTCTCGCACGGCCGTAGCGCAAATAATGTTAATTTGAAATAACAATCCCATGGCTCGCACAGTGAAATTATAAAGTCTATTTACAAATTTCAAGGCAGCGGCAGCAGGCGGCAGTGGCAGCAGTTAGCAGCAGACAGCGGTGTATATATACATATATATAATTACTATTGGAAGGTAGAGCAGAGTGTAGAGTTGGTTGTGCAATATATAAACCCGTTCCAAATGTATGTTAGCTTCTAAGAGAGTAACAATATCTTGCCCCCTTCCGCACACCAGTTAGTGATGTTAATAAATAGGGAATAGGGAAACATACATCATCTTTATCATCATCATCACTCGGTCCGGTTAACAACGGATAACGATCTGCGTTCCGCGATCTACCCTGATCTGATGGAGTAGAGAATACATGACATATTGACATTGATGGTTTTGGTTTTGTTTTTTTTTTTGTTCTTATTTCGAATTGTATATATTTTTTGAATGGGAATTGTGTGAGATGATAGGAAAGGGAAGGTGGAAAAAGGATGGTTTGGTCTTTACTTTACCTTAAACTCGACGTGGCTGAGGTCCCAGGTCGGTCGAATAACCTTCAACAGTTCCTTGGCCCCTTGTATCACGTCGGCCTCCTCAACAAATATGGGGACAAAGGGCACAATCGCCTCTTTTCTGGATTTATCCTCCTGCTGTTTTGGTCGAATATCACGCTTAATCAGTTGGGGCTCCTTTTCGCTTTCGTTCTGATACGAATTCGAGTTTGAATTCAATTGGTTCTGGACCTGGTTCGATTGCGATTGCGATTGTAATTGCGATTCGGATTGCGTTTGCTGATTGACCGTCTGACGAACTAAGGATAAAGAATCTTTCATCACTTTGGGGTTGCCGCCACTTGTTGAAATCTGTCCTGTGTAACTGTTGCTCTTGGTTTCTGTGCCCATTCTATTGTATTATATATATGTGAAATACGAAAGTGTCAGGCCGGGTCAAACACATGTAACAACGATAACAACAACAACAGCAAGTTTAAACAGTAAGTAGCGTTAAGAACTAAGACCAGCGCTCGAAAAACCGAAAAATAAGCCCAAGCCCCACCACCTCCTCCTTATATTGTAAGCCGAGCAGGACCCGAGTCCTTTCCGAGCAGCAGCAGCAGGCACGAGGACACGAGGTTCAGATTGGGTTGGGTTGGGAGGAACGGGGACAGGACCACGACCACACCCTGCCAGTGGATCTAGCGTGTCATGTGCAGTTGTGGTTACAGAGCACAAGCTCCAAGGGGACCTGTCTGGAGCAGCCTAGAAATAGTTTTGTACCTGCTTTGTATTCACTTCGAGCTCTACTGTAGCCTAGAAACAATTTAGATATTGTTTTTATACTGGTTTTGTATTCACTTGGGCCTCTGCTAATTATTTGCTCTTAATTATCACTACAATTCGGAGGCCTTTCTAAAAACTGCATCCTAAGCAGTTTCCCAATTGAATATTTAATTAGCGTTTTAAGGGAAATAAAGTATTATTATATAAAATAATTCAAGGTTCAATTAGCAAAAGGGAAAGGCTCATCACTGAGCATTATTTTAATTGCATTTAATCACGAATAATTGTGCAGTATAAAAGGTCGTAAAAAATAATGTGTTTGTGGGTTCACTGATCTTGCTTATTAAATTAATTTAACTTCAGGCTAGACAAGGTTAATACAAGTTTAATAACGAACAAAAATAAAAGTGTTTTTATGAGGACAAAAATTTGTGGAATAATTCATATTACGGGACCCTAAAAAAATGAATTTTTATGAGTACAAAAATATGTTCGTAATTCTTTGTTGTTTTTAAGTATTCCTAGACTTCGTTTTTAGCAGGTATTTTGAGTAAACTAATTTTTAAACTTTTTAAATAGTTATCTTAAAGAAGACTTTAAAAATTCCACTTTTATTTGTTTTATTGTAGAAGACTTGAAAATTTTAAATATGAGAAATATCACCTTTTAAAACTATGCAAGGACATTGTAAAAAATATAAAAATTATCCAAGAATTATCATAACAAAATTTCATCATAATAACATGTAAGGATGTTGTCGAATTTTCCATTCTGAGACTATTGATAGAGTAGGTACCACAAAGAAAGGAAATAATTAAGAGTACCTAGTGTCATAGTTCAGCCCGCCACTGTAGCTTTCCTCCTGCCAACGATCCTGAAGGGAGATTTCATCGGGAGAAAGAGAATATGGATTGCATATTAAAGATTACCCATGGAGGGGGTTGTCTAGGTCAGGTAATAAGGCCGGCCGAGAGATATAGGTAACTTGGTGGCGGCTTTATAATGTGTGCGGAATGCGAGCACGCACGCACACTGGCGGCCAGACGAAAGTACACGTATGCACACGTACCTGTACCTGGTACAATGATTAAAAATCGGTATCGATGGACAACGGAGGCGGTTGGTAGCAATTAATTGAGCTGACGACAGACAGATAGGACACGATCGAAGTACATACGCGTCAATAAGGGCCCGATAAGATCGTCTGCGGATACAGATGGCTATGGCTATGGTCGCGGCAATAAATGGGGCGGTAAATGCTAAACTTATAAGTACACTGCGCCTGAATCATGTGCTGCGGGAAGGCGTACCTGTGTACCTATGTACCTACGGCGAGTGTTATGTATATGCATGTGTGCGAGGGGGCGGTGCGCGATCGGAGTTTCGGTGGAAATGATGGAGAGACGGAGCACCGGAGACACGCGACACCCGTGTTCGTGTTTGTTTTGGTATTAGCATTGGCGTGTCTCATTTTTTTTTTATATATATTTCTCTGTTTTGCCTCTTCCTTTATATTTAGCGAGAGCGGCTGGGCCGAAATCAGTTTAGAGTTTACACATATACAGGCGGATGGATTTGGCTGCGTGTGCATGTGTGCGTGTGTGTGGTGCATGCTCATTGTTTTTGGTGCATTCTGGGTTAGGTAGCCGACTCCCCCTCCCTCTCCCTCCCCTCGCCCACCACCGCCCACATGACCCCATGTACACGGCCTGGATGCTGGAAGGATTCCGATTACGTTTGTGATTCGATTTCGATTTCGAACTCGATTTCGACTCGGGGGCTCGCATGCAATTTGTAAACGACAAACAAGGGGTATAAATTAAAAAAAAAAATAAGTAAATAAAACAAAATAAAATAAAATGTGTACCAATATGTCAAGCGTCAACGAACGCAAACGCACACTGAGGTGAATTATTATTTGTCTACACACGTTACCTTCGGGTATTGATTGTTTTTGAAAGAAAACACAAAAAAAAAGCCGCGAAAACCACACAACCAGATTATTGATTTTGGCCCGCTGGATTTGGCGCACAGAAGACAGAGAATGGACAGCGCAGCGGGCGATGTGTAAGCGGTTCGCTTTCAGTTTCGGTTTTTTCGACTTGGGCAAGCAGAGCGACGGCGACGTGATGTGATGTGCTAATATCTGTTCCGTTTTCGTTCGCGTTTGCGTTTGCGGTTTCGATTCACAGCTCCCGTCCCCGGTGTGGCCGTGCTTGCCGCGTTTGAATACACCAGACGGCGCAGCGATAAACTCACTAAAATACGTCAAATTCTGTTCGAAATATACTGAATTGGTGGAGAACTTTGAGCGGAATATTCCAAATTTACAATTGGAACTAGCATAACAATTGGAACTTTAACTGAATGTTGAGAAATCGGACGAAGATGTTCTTGTCAGTCATTATGTGCCTGTTAATTAACAGTCAGATTATTAAATATTAATATGAAAATCAAGATATAAAACTAATTCTCACGGCTTACAAAAAATACCACTGGTTCAAACGGAAGCTCGAATTGGTGACTAAGACGATTTTAAAATAAAAATTGTCAATTAAATGGTAATTAAAAGTATAAATAAATATTTTTAATGCATATAATTGTTTACATTTATTAATTTGAGTAGTAATTTTAATAATTTCGTGAATAGATACAAGTTTTGAGAAGATATTTGGTTTTGTTCTTTGTTAATGTGAGGGTTAAATTTAACAGGGACCCTGACCTCCTGCCAAAACCTTTTTGATCGGCAAAAAATACGGCTGGTTTCTAAAAGCCAAGGAAAAATAAGGAAGAAAGTAGAGTTCATTTATTGTATAAATAAATAAAAAAAAAAATGGATTGAAATCCGATTTACTTTAACGATAAGTTTATATAGTATTCCCTTTTTCGATCAGGAAGCTAACAGAGACTTTAACAGTGGTGGTACCGGCTCCAGCGAAATAAGGCATGACAAAGCACTTCTTACATTTTTTGTTTTATTAGCGACTCCTTTTATATTATATATATTATATTACCAAACGTTAAATGTTGATATAATTTCAAATTAAGCTTCCCCTATAAACAAAGACTCGATTTCATACCTTCCATAGGTCAGTAGAAAGTATATTTTGTGTGGTGGTTGACTATGTATGTATTTTATACAAATCAAATAGTTTCGAACCATTTTACAACATTCCGAAGAATAAAAAAATATATTTAAGAAAATGCACTTTCGGAATTACCGAAACACGTATTTGAAGCGTTTTCCATGCCATTTCCGTCTACAAATCTCAAGCGTGAGCGCTGTAAACGGCGCACTGGCGGGAGGAATTTAAGGATTTACCGAAACGGACACAAAATGCAACGTGATCAACTTGGAAAACATTTCAAAACTTAAGCTGGCATCGAAGCGGTGTTACTTCTTCTGCTTTTTCTTCTCGAGCTCCTCCTCCTTCTCCTTCTCGATTATCTTCACATACTCCGCAATCACTGTGCTGTCCAGCATCTTGAGGGGCTTGCCGTTCTCCATGATGGCCACCTCCAGGTTATTCTGTCCCGACTGGGCGACTTCGAGGAGAGCGCGTATGGCCAGCTTGACGGCTCCGCGCTCGGAACTCACGTCCTCCTCGCGGTAGGCCTTCTCGAAGAACTCGCGAACAGTCTTGGCAGAGCGGCCGGTAGCGTTGGCCTTGTACTCGTAGAAAATGCCAGATGGCTCCGTCTGGAACAGATGTGGCGACCCATCCGAGTCGAAGCCGCCGATGAGGCAGGAGATGCCAAAGGGACGACGGCCGTTGCTCTGCGTGTACTTCTGTTTCAGCTGTGCGATATATCTGGAAACCAAGAATGAAATCAATGGAGACAGTTTCCAAAGGACACCGGCTGCTCTTACCTGGTAATGTACTCGAGGGTCACCGGATCCTCGACATTCAGGCGGTGGCTCTGGCACTCGACCTGGGCGCGATTGATCAGGATGCGAGCGTCGGCCGTCAGGCCGGCAAAGGCCATCACAACGTGGTGGTCCAGCATGCAGATCTTGCGCACAGTGCGATCCTCCTGCAGCTTCGCCACCGACTTCTTCTCGACGCCCAGCACCACGCAGTTGGCACCGCGAACGCCGACCTGTGCGACAATTCAAACTTTGTTAAATTTTTTATGTTCACAACGCGAACCGGGCCTTACTTACCGCCGTTGAGCCCTTGCGGACGGCTTCCTGGGCGTACTCCACCTGCAGCAGGTGGCCATCGGGAGAGAAGATGGTGACAGCACGATCGTAGCGTGAGGACATCTTTTATTTTAATTCACAGCAAGGTAAAAGCAGATATTCGGTCGGATTTTTGCTTGTATGTCAGGCAATGATGATGCTTTTTTGAGGGAATGCCGCAGTGTGACCGCACTGTAAGTGCATACAAAAATACCCCAGGGTATCGGTTTTGTATGTGGCAAGTAAATGGTGTATATCGATAACAATAAATAATTTCAGTTAAGTAAAGTTAAACATATTTTTATTTCCTTTATTATACAAAATAAATAACTACGATATTCTCTTGAAGACTAAAATGCAATAAATAATTAATTGAATTAATTAATTATATAGAAGCCAAACATCGATGTTTACTGTACTAAATATATCGATTTATCGATGCCATTGTAAAGAATCGTGCCATCACTAACGCAAAAGCCGACGAAACGAATTGTATATGGTTTTATGAAAAAAATGAGCACACCGGCGAAAAACAATGGAACCGGACTGGAGGACGTCAACATACCGGGCCAGGCGTACCTGCGCGAGGCCCTCACCTCCTGCACGGATCCGCTGAAGGCCATCGAGAGTTTCCAGGTTTGTTTACGTTGCACAAATGGGCGCCAAAAGTGTGTGTGCGTGCGTTGTGTTTGTTGACTCCACCAAACTCTCTTCTCTTCGCCTGCAGCTGGAGAACGGCGTCCTGCTGCCGTCGCTGCGTCCGATGCTGCCACTGCTGGACCTGCACGGCGTGCGCCGGCTGGACTTCCACACGTCGCTGATGGAGGAGCTGCGGGACAAGCTGATAGCGCACATCAACGAGATGGGCCAGAAGGAGCCGCGCGAGCGGGACAAGAAGCTGAAGGAGCTGCTGGTGAAGAGCTTCCCGGTGGTGCGTGTAAAGTCGCTGCGTCCGGTGGTAATGGCCATTTTGCGCAACACACAGCACATAGACGACAAGTACCTCAAGATCCTGGTGCGCGACCGCGAGCTGTACGCGGACACGGACACGGAGGTGAAGCGGCAGATCTGGCGCGACAATCAGTCGCTGTTCGGCGACGAGGTGTCGCCGCTGCTGTCGCAGTACATCCGCGAGAAGGAGCACATCCTGTTCGACCACACGAACCTCAACAACCTGTTCTTCCAGCCCACGCCCAAGGTGCGGCGGCAGGGCGAGGTGGTGCAGAAGCTGGCCAACATGATCGGGACGAGCGTGAAGCTGTACGACATGGTGCTGCAGTTCCTGCGCACGCTCTTCCTGCGCACCCGCAACGTCCACTACTGCACGCTGCGCGCGGAGCTGCTCATGGCCCTGCACGACCTCGAGGTGCAGGAGATCATCTCGATAGATCCCTGCCACAAGTTCACCTGGTGCCTGGACGCCTGCATTCGCGAGAAGAACGTGGACATTAAGCGTTCGCGCGAGCTGCAGGGCTTCCTCGACAATATTAAGCGCGGCCAGGAGCAGGTCCTCGGCGATCTCTCCATGACGCTGTGCGATCCGTACGCCATCAACTTCCTGGCCACCTCGGCCATCAAGATACTGCACCATCTGATCAACAACGAGGGCATGCCGCGCGACAATCAGATCCTCATCCTGCTGCTCAGAATGCTGGCCCTGGGCCTCAGTGCCTGGGTGATGATCGACTCGCAGGACTTCAAGGAGCCCAAGCTGGACTGCCAGGTCGTCACCAAGTTCCTGCCCGCCCTCATGTCCCTCATGGTGGACGACCAGTGCCGCAGCCTGCACGCCAAGCTGCCGCCAGACGAGCGCGAGTCCGCGCTCACAACCATCGAGCACTCGGGCCCGGCGCCGGACGCCGTGGAGGCGTACATCCAGGAGAGCTCCGTGGCCAGCATTCTGGCCATGTACTATACGCTGCACACGGCGCGGCTAAAGGATCGCGTCGGTGTTCTGCGCGTCCTGGCCATTCTATCAGCCTGCAAGGACGATCGGGCCTACGAGGATCCCTTCTTGCACTCACTGGTAAGAATTAGTACAGCATTGTGACTGTTTCTTTGGAAATTATGTGTTTACTTGGGTTCATTTTAAATTGTTCATCAAAATAAGATTCTTTTTTTAGTTATGTTCATTTGGAATTGTTTATTTAGTTTTGTTGATTTAAATCTGTTCATTTGGAACTGTTTGTTAAGTTCTGTTTATTTAG
The DNA here is from genome assembly GCA_008042575.1 of Drosophila watanabei. Lineage (NCBI taxonomy): Eukaryota > Metazoa > Arthropoda > Insecta > Diptera > Drosophilidae > Drosophila > Drosophila watanabei. The sequence continues at coordinate 20,655 of VNJS01000297.1, forward strand.
ATCTGTTTGCTTAGTTCTGTTCATTTGGAACTGTTCATTTAAAAATGATGTGTTATTTGTGTTCATTTTGAATTGTTCATCAAAATAATGTTTTTTTTTTAGTTGTCTTTTAGAACTGTATAATAAGATCTGTTTATTTGAACCTGTTTATTAAGAACTGTTTATTTAGTTCGGTTCATTTGAAACTGTTCATTCAGTGCTGTTCATTTAGATCTGTGTGTTTAGTTCTCTTCATTTAGAACTGTTCATTTGGAAATGATAATTTTTAACTATTCATTTGGAACTGTTCATTTAGAACTGTTTAAGAAGCTCTGTTCATTTGTATCTGTTTACTTAGTTATGTTCATTTACAACTCTTTGTTTACTTCTGTTAATTTGGAACTGTATGAAGATCTGTTTATTTAGAAATGTTTAAGAAGATTTGTTTATGATGATCTGTTCATGTATAACTCTTTGCTTACTTTTATTTCGAACTCTTCATTTAGAACCCATCTTTTAGTTTCCCTTTTTTAGTTCTTTTTAATATCTTTATTGAATAAAAATGTATATTTTAACTCCCTTACAGATCGCTCTGCTCATCCCAATGAGCGAAGAGTTCGCCACGGAGGACTTCTGTACGACCCTCTTCGACGAGTTCATCTTTGCGGGACTGACGCGCGAGAACGTGACCTCGAGGCACATGCTGAAGCTGCTGTGGTATGTGCACAACAAGATGCCGGCCGGACGGCTGGCCACTCTGATGAAGGCGATGCAGCCGACGACGGCCCACAATGAGCACATCCACAAGCTGTACGAGACGCTGCAGGAGCGCATTGGCACGGGGGCAGCGGAGACGCCGGTTATCGAGGCGCCACCCATTGAGTTCGATTCACCGCTGAAGAGCGTTCCAACGCCGGGACCCCATTATGCGGCCCAATAGCCAGAGGCGACGGCGGTCGCGGCTACCGCGACTGTCGTCGGGTGATCATCGTTTATCCCTTTTCGGTTGAAGCAATCCTCCCCCTTCAGCGTTAATGCGCGCATCGTAATTGTATTGTTTAAGAGTCTACATCAAGTTCTATGGCCGAGCTAATCGGATATTATATATACATATATACCTTTACATACACGTACATATTTACATATGTACTTTGTGGCTTTGTTGGCGCACAAACCAATTGTTGTGGCGACCGATTTATAAGATTATAGATTTATATATATTCGCTGTTACGCTAGTGTAACGTTCGATAATAGTGCAGAATAAATAGAGTACAAATCTAAGTAAATTTCTGGGATTATTTGGAGGAATTACTGCTCATATTTTACAAACACAAATCGCTAAAAAACAAACCCAAAAAAACACCTCTTTCTTACACAATTTGTTCTATCATTTAATGCTTTACATTTTAAAGAAATACAAATATCAACCAATGTGTGTGGGATTGTTGTGAGTGAGAGAGTGAGAAGCGGCATGTAAATCGGTAGAAAACTTTTTACAGTGAGTGCTAATAATGCTTACAGCTTACGGGGAGAGGAGATGAGGAAACACAACAACAAATCAGGGATTCAGGGTTAGTAGCGGAGTCTTTCGTCTCATGTCTGATCCGTTGAAACGGCTTTGGAACTGGAAACTGCTGCGGCTGCGGCTGCAGCTGCTGCAACTACTACTGCCGGCGGAGATGTGGATGTGGCTCCGCCGGAGGTGGACGAGGGCGAGACTGGCGCCGGAAATGTGTCCAAGGGAGGCAGCGACGACGAGGCCGAGTACAGTTCGTCGTCTATGCAGACGGTGGGTGAGTCCAGGACTTGGATTTCCGGCGAGAGACTAGGAGCGGGCGGTGGCACCGACAAAGATGACGAGGAGGAGGATGAAGATGAGGATGAGCCAGAGCCGGAGCCAGAGGAGGATGATCCTGATCCTGAGGATGAGGAGCTGCTGGCGGCAGTGGTGGTGGTCGTTGTGGTACCCGCACTCGTGCTTGTGACTGTGGGAAGCGTCGGCGGCGATCCTCCTGCCTTGCAAGCGGAATCTTCTCCTGGAGTCGCCGTCGCTGCTGCACCATCCTCGCCATTAGGCGATGGTCCACCGTCGGAAGGTGAGCCTGCTGGCGATGTTGCGGCTTTGGGCAGTGGCGGAGCCGGTGTGGCAAAGATCTCCTTGCTGCTGCTGCTGCTCTCCTCCTTGCACTCCTCCAGCAGCTCCACATACTCGGAGTACATGCGCTGCCACTCGGAGTGCGGCTTCAGGGTGTCCAGCACGCACTGCATCAGCTCCAGCTTGGGCACGACCTAGAGTGAGAAAGGAATATAAGCGAAGAGCAAACAGCAAAGCAGAGAGAGAGAGCGAGACGTACCTGAGGAATGCCCGGCTCTGGGGTGCTGAGCAAATCGTCGAGAAACAGGCGCATCCTCTTCTCGGAGCCGTGCGTGGCCAGCTGGAAGGTGAGCATCTTGTGCCAGTGCTTCAGCTCGTCCAAAGACTGAAGAGTCTCGCACAGCTTGATCTGGTTCTCAATGAACCGAATCTTGGCGCTCTGCTGCCAGGCCTCCGAGTGTCTCCTGAAAAAAGAGATTACTCTCTTTAAGATTACTTCAAGAATTAAGAAATAACATTGAGTTACTTACAGCTCCATGCTGCCGGTGAAGCAAAAGTAATTCTGACTGCTGGCCTGCATGCTGAGCAGGGGAAACCTCTCCGTCATCTGGTCCATGTCCCGCGGCAACGTTCCACGAATGCCATGGTACATGATGGCATCCTTGGTGGCCAGCACCAGCCACGACTGCAGGCTGGTCGAGTAGGAGTACGAGTTGCCGCTGGGGAAGCCGATCAGCGGCATTCCCTGATCCGTCACGGCGAACTGGACGGCCGTGCCGTGCTTGTTCAGCAGCTCCGAGCAGCCGGCGGCCAAGCTAATGACCCGCCTGGCAATGTCCCAGATGCGCAGCAATCCGCACTCGGTCAGCACGCCAACGAGGCTGTTGTCGGGACTCTGTAACGAGGGGAACGAAGAGGTTTTAGCTTATTGCAATGGTTAGGTTAACTCGATAGAAACTCACAAAGGCGCAATGGACGGCGGAGCTGGTGAGGGAGATCGCCGGAAAGACCGGACAGCCCGTCTCCATGGAAATGAGTCGCATGCTCCCGTCCAGGGAGCACAGCATGGCGTATTTCCCGCACAGATTCAGATTGACCACCGGCGATCCCACGTAGAACTCCCACAACATCTCCTTCGAGTCGGAGGCGGTCACCTTGGCCAGCATGCCGTGGTTCGTCTTCAAGTGCCCGTTCTGGACATGCAGACGATAGTCCAGGGCGGCCTTCACGAACTCGCTGCGCCCCGTGGCCGTCACATTGAGATTGGGCACGGCCGAGGTGCTGCTTTGGTGCTCTTCCAGGCGCGGGGATCGCGGCTGTTCGCCGCCACTCTGCCCCGGATCGAAGGGCACCGACTGGCGGCGCTGGGAGGTGGGATTTGTCTTTAGCCGGGAGTCGAGGCGTCCCTGGTCCGCCTTGCTAACCAATGGCTCCGGCATCCGCGGCGTGGCAGCGCCCTCCGTGGGCACGGCGGTGGAGGAGGCAATGCTGGCGCCACACGGCACCGAACTGGAGGTGAGAGTCGCCGCCGATGACACCATGCTGCTGCTGCTGCTGATCGTCGACGTCGGGCCGTCCTCGTGGAGGGGTATGAACATGGGCGTGATCCGCCGCTTGCCGTCCTTGGTCCGCGTCTCCGTCTGCTTGCTAATGGGTCGCTGGTTGGACTCGTTGCTCAGCGGGAACTTGACGGGCCGGGCCTCCAGCAGCGGCGGCCCGGCGCCCAGCGGCTCCAGCAGTCGCTTCGGATGATCCATGGCCATGTGGCGGCTCAGGCCGGTGCCATAGGCCTGGCCGTACATCTTCTGGAAGATGGCGTGCTTGTCCGTGTCCGTGATGGCCTTGCCCAGCTCCTCCTCGGCGAACTGCAGGCAGGCAATGGTGCCGTCGCCGCTGCAGGCCATCAGCAGGCACTCCTTGGGGCCCCAGGACAGGTCGAGGATGCTGTCATTGAACAGTTCGTGGATCACGATCATCGGACGCTGCAGCGCCGTCATCCAGACGGACAGCGAGCGGTCGCGCGAGCCCACCGCCAGGACGCAGTACTGCAGCGGCTTGCTGGGACTCCCGCCCGCCGCCGGACGCTGCATGATCGAGCTGTGGAAGCGCACGCAGGTCACCGCCTTGCGGTGGCCCACGAAGTCCGTCTCGGTCTTCCAGCCCACGCGCTCCACGATCTGGGCCGTGGGCACGCCGGCGTTCATGGCGTGCGCCGAGACCAGGTACTGGCCGTCCGGCGACCAGGACAGTCGCAGGAAGTGCGTCGTGCCGCCGCACTCCTCGAACGGCTCCGTTATCGAGTACGTAACGCTCCAGTCCATCGTGTTCCAGATTTTGATGCTGCGATCGTCCGACTGGGAGGCCAGGTACCTGCCCACCGGATCCCAGGAGACGCCCTTCACCAGCCCGGTGTGATCCTTGAGCGTGGCCACCGAGTGGGGGAACGCCTGGGCGTCCCAGATGATCACGGTGTTGTCGATGCCGCAGCTGGCCAAGTAGGCATCGTTCGGGGACCAGGCCAGGTCCAGGACGTCGCCGTCGTGGCCGCGCAGCGTGTAGAAGCACTTCCAGGACTCGTGGTTCTTCTGCATGCCGCCGGTGCCGAAGACACCGCTGGAGCCGGTGCTCTTGCGCCAGATCATGATCAGCTTGTCGTCCGAGCCGGAGGCCAGGTTCTGGCCATTCTGCGACCAGCGCACACAGTTGACGCACGCCAAGTGCTGGTCCATTTGGCACAGCATCTGCGGCACCTCCGGATCGAGCTCCGCCTTCTCCGAGAGCACCGGCAGCATGTTCCAGATGACAACGCGGCCGCAGTCGCTGCCCTGGCCGCCGGTGGCGAATTTCGTGCAATCCTGATGGATATCCACCGAGAATATCTGCTTGTCTGCCGGCGAGAAAAGCACAAAAACATGGTTTTGAGGGGCGGCGGGTAAACACACACATTTCCATGGCCAAAGGCGGGATGGGATTTATGCCGGTTTAGCCGGCTAACGGCGTCAACTCACCATCATGATGCACCCAGCCCGGCTTGAGGAGCCGCATGGGGGAATGCTGGCTGCCGGCCGCCGGTTATATTTGCCTGGAATCTGCTAGCAAAGAGCAAAAGCGCGCCGAATTTGCATTTAATATTTGCGATTGTTTTTTTCGCGCAGCGAGTTTTGTGTGCATCAGTGTGACCGTACCATGTTGGGGGTAGAATCTTAATGTCCGTCGGTGAGTTAGCGTCGAAATGGAACGGTGGGAAAAATGGAACACTGAAGGATTTTTTATTTTTAATTTATTTCGTCGCTGCCAGACTGCGCGCAAATACTTCTTCCCTTTGATATCTGTAATCGCTGGTAGATACAACATAACGATTGCTGATCAAATGACACCACCTGCACTAGAGCTGGGACAACATCGACAACAGCACATTCGATATTTTCTATATTATTACAAAAATATTTGATATTATTGATAGTAACGAAAAAGTATAAAACAAACAATAAAAACAGCATAATTTTAACAACAAATAAAATTATTTCATTAGAAAATTGGTTCATTAGTTCAAACCGACCTGCAGGTTGTTGCACCATCGTTTACTATCGAACTTACAACTCGATTGTATTCCCAAAACCAATTATTCGATATATCGATACTATCGTGATTTGTCAGCCCAGCTCTATCCACCATTTTCTTTGTCGCTTTGTTGGAACCTGTGTGGTATTCGTATTCTGTGATCAAAAACCAACTAATTACGAATTGAAAATGGTAAATTTAAATTAAAGAAGTGCACTTTTCCGGTGGTTTACGGTGCAGGCGGGCCGGGTGCAGTGAATTCGGCGGCATTTCATTGATAATTGCAGGCATTTCAGCGTTTTCATTTGCCGGGTGTGTGCTGCGGCCATTTGCCTGCTGCCGCCGCTGCTGCTGCTGCCGCCCAGAGCTCGCTTCGTTTCCCAGAGTCTCGAAAGGCAGCACGCCTTGCACGTGATTCCAGAAGGTTCGCTTTCTGGCCACGGGATCTCCGGTTGAGCCTCTGTTGCAGGCAACTTTAGTGAAAAGATCGGGCCAATATATCATAAAGAACCTTCCAGATGTGCAATCCACGCTGTTTCAGTGACCAAATGGATGAATCACTCTGCCGCTGCCGTCGCCGCCGCTCTCTCGCTGCGATTTTTGGGGGTTAGGTAGAGGCGATATGAGTGCACGCAAAAAAAGAAACAGAAAAATACTACGAATACTACTACGAATACTACTACTATTACTACTACTACTACTACTATATCGGTGCATTCGGTTGTCTTCCTTTTATCTTAAATGATAAAAAAGTGTCGCTAAAATGTATTAATTAGCAAAAAGTTTTAAGCATTTTCCAACATGTATTTTAAACAGCAACTTTTTAAGTTTATTTGTTACTTCCCAATGTTAATCTAAATAATACTTACCTCCAATTTTCTCCTATTCCTTTGCAGGAGATGTCCTTGAATCCCGTGCGCGTTCTCAAGAATGAGGCGCAGGAGGAGAAGGCCGAAATGGCCCGCCTGTCCTCGTTCATTGGCGCCATCGCAATCGGTGATCTGGTGAAGAGCACTCTGGGTCCCAAGGGCATGGACAAGATCCTGGTTGCCAACGGACGCAATGCCGGCCAGGTGGAGGTGACCAACGATGGCGCCACCATTCTGCGTGCCGTCGGCGTTGACAATCCGGCTGCCAAGATTCTGGTGGACATGTCGCGTGTCCAGGACGAGGAGGTGGGCGATGGCACCACGTCCGTCACCGTTTTGGCCTCGGAGCTGTTGCGCGAGGCTGAGAAACTGGTCGACCAGAAGCTGCATCCACAGATCATCGTGGCCGGCTGGCGTCAGGCCACCCAGGTGGCGTTGGAGGCGCTCACTGCCGCCGCCCAGGACAACTCGGCCAGCGACGAGAAGTTCAGGAACGATCTGCTGAACATTGCCCGCACCACGCTCTCCTCAAAGATCCTGCACCAGCACAAGGACTTCTTTGCCAACCTGGCAGTGGACGCTGTGCTGCGCCTGAAGGGATCCGGCGAGCTCAAGTCCATACAGATCATCAAGAAGTCGGGCGGCACGCTGGGAGACTCCTTCCTCGACGAGGGCTTCCTGCTGGACAAGAAGCCCGGCGTGCACCAGCCACAGCGCGTAAGTCCTTGGCTTTAGTTGGTAACTAATCTCAATCTGCGCTCTGCTGTTTATCAACGCGTCAAAATGACTGTGAACTATGTTGAATTTGACTTCATATCACAGCCATTTTGACGAGTTTGATGGACAGACTAATCATCGTTGAAGGATCAAGGATAAAAGGATGTATTTTGAGTTTATCAAATCAATATTTATAAATTTACCTTTAATTGTGTGTTGCTCTATCTTTTTGCAGATTGAAAAGGCCAAAATTCTGATTGCCAACACGCCCATGGACACAGACAAGATCAAGGTCTTTGGCAGCAGCATCAAGGTCGACTCGCTGGCTAAGATCGCCGACTTGGAGATGGCCGAGAAGGAGAAGATGAAGGAAAAGGTGGCCAAGATCCTGAAGCATGACTGCAACGTGTTCATCAACCGCCAGTTGATCTACAACTATCCGGAGCAGCTGTTCGCCGATGCCAAAATCATGTCCATCGAGCATGCCGACTTCGATGGCATCGAGCGACTGGCCTACTGCACCGGCGGCGAGATTGTCTCCACCTTTGAGAACCCCTCGATGGTCAAGCTGGGCGAGTGCGATCTCATCGAGCAGGTGATGATCGGCGAGGACACGCTGCTGCGCTTCAGCGGCGTCAAGCTGGGCGAGGCCTGCACCATTGTGATTCGCGGCGCCACCCAACAGATTCTGGACGAGGCGGATCGCTCGCTGCACGACGCCCTCTGCGTCCTGGCGGCCACCGTCAAGGAGTCTCGCATCATTTACGGCGGCGGCTGCTCGGAGGCTCTGATGGCCACCGCAGTGCTGAAGAAGGCTGCCGAGACGCCCGGCAAGGAGGCTATTGCCATCGAGGCCTTTGCTCGTGAGTCTTTAAACTAATTTAAAGTTGACAAGTTGTTAATTTTGCTTTCCATATCCGCAGGTGCATTGCTATCTCTGCCCACGGCCATTGCCGACAACGCTGGCTACGATTCCGCCCAGCTGATCTCGGAGCTGCGCGCCGGCCACGCCCAGGGCAAGCATCAACTGGGCCTGGACATGGAGCTGGGCAAGGTGGCCGATGTCCGTGAACTGGGCATCACCGAGTCGTTTGCCGTCAAGCGTCAGGTGCTGATGTCCGCCTCCGAGGCTGCCGAAATGATCCTGCGCGTGGACAATATCATTAAGTGCGCTCCACGCCGGCGAGTGCCCGACAGGGGCTATTGCTAGGCAGCAGCTTAAGTATTCTTGTTCTAGGATCCTATTTTCCTTTATTTTTTTTAAATTACAAACTCCTCTCGTTTAACATCATCGCTAATCTTACACGACGTTCTGTTTTACACACTAATAACACACACACCACACACCCACAACACACATTAGCATTTATATTACACACAAGAAGAACAGCAACAGAAACAAGAAGCATCGCATAGACTTTCTCGCAAAACTTGTCTCTTTCGTGTAAAATTCCCTGTATCTCTATGATTGTTAAACAAAACTGATAATGTTGTTGCGCAAGCCGAGCTTTTTGTACCCGCGGGGACGCAGACTATTCGATGGGGGAAGAGCGATCAAAGAAAACATTTCAAAAATGTCTAAAACACACACACACACACACCTAAAACACAAAGCAAGCAACTTGTGAATGAATACAATCTTTGTAAACATTTGATATGCGAACATCGAAGTGAATCAAAGACCATAAAAAAGGGCAAACAAAAACAAACAACAAACTACAAAAAAAGAAAATGAAAATAAATAAAACGTAATATATTTATGCTTAACAAAACTACAACAAATTAGTTATCATTTTAATCGTAAGTTGAGTTGAGAAGGAACGCCTTGGATTGGCTCAAAGATTTGGGTTTAGACATCAAATGAAAACGGAAATGGAAATATATTTATCTTTTTCTCCAGATAAAACCTTTTGAATGACTTTACTTTGCACACTTTCCACCCAGTAAAAGCACTCGATAAACATTGCAAACACATTTTTATTGTAAATATTGCTGCGCGTTCCGTTCAACTTCACAGTCAAAACGTTATAATATAAAATAGTAGCTTTTATAATTATAATATAAAAGTTAAAACAATTAAAAGTTTCGTCGTCGCTGCGCGCGTTGACTTACTAATTCGGTTGGGGTTCGAGGTTCGTTCAGGTGGATAATACGATACGGAACTCGACTCTTTGTGCAAATAGAAAATAGAAAAAAAAAAACAAAACAAAACAAAAACACACTAACGAAATGTGATTCGGAACAAAATCTATATATATATACAGGCGTTGGGCTCTTGGGGGTCAGAGAGAACGGGCGGGAGAGAGAGAATAACAATAACGCGCGGGAACGAAAGAGAGAGAGTAACGGCGAGCGATCGAGAACGGACGTGTTTCCAAAGTTGCAAAAGAGATTGGCGTTTTTTTTTCTTTTTTAAGTGGAGACAGAGCATCCGCTTTAGGAAATGGCGCACTCCATCTCGCCGTGCTTGGGCACACAGTCCAGGACGAGGGCCACTGCGCGGGACATGTATGTCATGGTGCCGTAGCTGCCGCTGGGAGCACTGAAAGAAATTATTGAAAAGTTCGATTAATAAGAGAACAATAAAAATAATCTAGGGATTAAATGTAAAAATTATATTTTTACAAGCCAATCTTGCGTAAACAAGCTTTGTTTATCATTCGATAATATCGAAAATATCGAATTCTTAGTGGAAATTGATATTTCTCTTTGATATATTCGATTAATATAATCAGAAATGGGAAGATAAAGTAAATTTATTTTGATTATATCAATTAAAATTGATATTTTTCGAAATTTATAGATTCGATATATGAAACTGTGATATTTTTCGATATTTATAGATTCGATGTGTCAAGCTGTGATACTTTCGATATCATATATATCGAAAATATTGATTTCTTAGTGGAAATTGATATTTCTCTTTGATATATTCGATTAACATAATCAGAAAGTGTAAGATAAATTAAATATTTTTACTTTATATCAATTAAAGTTGATATTTTTCTATATTTATAATTTTGATATATGAAGCTGTGATATTTTTCGATATTTATAGATTCGATGTGTCTAACAGTGATTTTTTCGATATCATATTGTGTCCATATATCATTTCAGACTTCATCTTTCGATATTAATCTATACAAATAAGACTGCAAACGCTGATCTCTGAGATCGCCTGTAAAAACCTATATAGAGCAGTGATCAGTGATCCTTACCTATCGTATAGGTGCTGACAGATGTAAGCGGCTCCGCCGCAAAGTAGCATTCCGGAGGCGGCCTGCTGCTGCTCCTTGCCGTCTTTGATCTTTGCACAGCACAGGGTGGCATCGCCCTGCACCTTTCGCTGATCCTCGAGGAACAACTGATTGGCCTTGTGAACCAGATGCTCCACGTAGATAATCCCACCGAGAGTGGGCACCATATTGTGCTCGGTGACGAGGGTCAGGACCATAAGGGCCTCGACGACCAGTTGCCTGTACTCGGGCTGCGGTATCTGATTCAGCGCCGTCTCCACTTCCAGGGCAAACTTCAGTTCGCCGGGTGTCATCTCTTGGGTGAGGCTCTGCTGCAGGACGCGTCCCTCGATGGCCAGGCCCTGGCATTTCTCTAAAACAGTCCAGACGCGGGAGTAGAAATCACGGGGCACACGATTCAGGGCACCATCCAGGCGACGGCGACGCAGCCACTGTCCCTGCCTGTCGTCAATGGTGGCTATAAGGGCATCCTCGCCCTCCGGGTCACCCAAACCGATCTGACTCTTCTTGCTAACGCGGCTGCTCTTGCAGCTAACAATGGACAGATTGCCACGGGCCACTACAATATAAGTTTAAGAGATCACTGATCAATAGCTCTATATTCGAGATATATCCATTCACATACCGCTGCTGACAGCAAACTCCTTGCCGCTGAGTATGTGGTACAGGAGATTCTTCATCTCGAATGGCGAGAGGTTAAGTAAATGCTCCGACGCCGCCTCGCCATCGCAGTTAAGGGTGCGCGACAGCTCCTTGGCCATTACCTGGATGATAAGGCCCACGCGCAGGCGCAGCATCTCGTGGAACAGCTGCGGCTCCGTGCGTATGAACATGGCCAGATAGACCATCAGCTCCTGTGTCAGCATGGCTGTACTCTCATCGTCGCCGTAGGCCTGGACATGCAAGGATTACCAATGAATATCATATATTTATATTTTTTATAATATTCCTACTCACATCATGGATTAGCTGTCGCAATTCGACTTCCGGCAGCGGTGCCGTGATGGTGTGCTCATTGTTCGGCGGCATGCCGACGGTCACCTGCTTCTGACGCACCAGTAGATCCGTTACCGCCTTGGCCAGATCCTCCACGCGCTTGCCCAGCATGCCGGCCGTGTGCCGCACCAGTCCCCAGAGCTTCTGCTGGCAGGCCTTCTCGTACAGTCCCTTGAGCAGATCCCGCACCGTGACCACGCGTCCCTCCTCCAGCATGCCTTCGGATTGGGAAGAATCGTTGTTATTTTCGAGTGGTGGATTGACGTTGATGTTGTTGATGTTGCTGCTGTTGTGGTGGTTGCTGCCGCTGCCGCTGCTGCTGCTGCCAACGCTGGTGTGGCTGGTGTGGCTAGTGTTGGCATTGTCCGGTTCGGAGCTGAGCGAAGCTGGAATTGTAGCGCCATCGATGATCACAGTGGGCAGAGTAATCGCCGGCTTGTGCTTGGCCTGCTGATCATCAGCACCAGTTGCACATGCACCTGCACCCGCACCCGCACCTGCAGCACCACCACCACCACCAGCCGCCAGTTCCAGCACCACTTCATCCATAAGGTCGAGCTCTTATTTTGTTTGGTTTTCGGTTTTTTCGGGTTAGTTGGGTTAGGATTTGGTTTGGAAGAATCGGAGTTTGCGTTGTATTTTTTTAAATTTTGTTGGGTTAATGTTATAATGAAGATCAAGCGCACAGGACATGCCAGGATGTGTGTGTGTGTGTGGTGTATGTGTGGTTATATGCGTCGTGGTAGGAGCAGAAAAGGAAAATAAAATGTTAAAGGATTAAAACAAGTTTGTGCGCAAAAAAAGAAAACGGTTTAATAATAATAAAAATGTGCGGTTAATAATGCTAATTTAAAGCAGAGAAGCATTGATAAATTTAATCATTATATCTGATTTCTCATTTATGAAATATTTAAAATGTTTCTGTTATAGGAGCGCTTTGCCAGCTCGAGGTTTTTGTGCAGTACATCTTTTTAAATATAACCTATATGCTATTTATATACCATTAAAATCGAAAAAAAAATATAAAAATATATTTATCGACTTGTATCGATATTTTCACGCTGTAGTTAATCGATAATCTGATATATTGGAGTATACCAAGGAGCCAAAGTAAAGTTGAAATTATGATTAAAGTATAGTTGAAATTATTATTGTTGAAAAAAAACATAGCTTAAGGATTGCAGAAAATATCGATATATTGATACTGCGCAGTTGCGACATATCGGAATGAAATCGAAAGATAAAACGCAAAATACTGGCTTCGAATACTTTTTCGATAAGATCGATACTTTAACGAAAAATACGGCATAATATTTTTCAATATTTCGAGTTTTCATAACGCAAAACTTTCGAGATTTTCATTATTTTGACGCTATGTCATATAATTCGGACTTGTTAATAATCGGACATAATAGTCAAACCCCGACTTGTATGGATTTAACCATGCAGAAACGCTTCTATATATATTTAAGATTAAATAAAATATGTATAAAAATATTACTAAATAATATAAAATCATAAGGTCAGCAGTAAGAAAGCACAGCTTAAAGCAAAGCAAGGATGCAGTGGCATTTTTTACAGAATGTTGCGAAATGTCACAGTTGATCGATCACACAAGAATATATATGTACAAATCAGTAATGACAGGAGATAGGAACCATAGCTGGCAAGGAACTGTTATACAGGGAGCACTTCAATGTTTAACCAATCAATATAGGAAAAGGTGCAGAGATCACAGGAGGAGGGGAGAAATAGGGAATAGAGAATAAATAATAAAGAGAGGAGGGATAAAGGATGGGTAAGGAAGACAGGAGGAATAGGGAAAAGTGTAAGAGTTGAGGATAGTTCCGCAGGAGCTCCAAACAACAACAACAATCGACATAGGACACAGGAACGACGACACTTACCGGCAGCTCCTGCATTGTTAGCGTTGGCGCCATCATCGGACTTATTCTTGAATCCCAGTCCAGCTGTCAATTACGGAGCACGGAACGGAACACACACGATGTACGGGACCGGGACCGGGACGGACGACAAGAAAACACGGGGCAACAACAACGGAATGAGAGAACGAGAAATGCAAAAGAAATGGTTGAATAATGGTGGATTCTGGCTTTGTCTTGACAATTGACTAATCATTTAGGAATTATTTTCGACTGCTCACGATTTAAGTTCAATCCAAATAATACTATTAAGGCCCTACTGTTATACGTAACTTTTGGACAGCTTTTGTCTCTCATTATTAAAGGTATTTAATTTAAAAACCTTAGTTATGACACTATTTAAATCAAACCAACTAACTCTAGCCCCTGGTTCCTGATTTACCTAGAAAATATATGAATTTAAGGCTAAAAGTTAAGCCTACACTTAACTGTTATACAAAATTTTTAAACTAAATTTAATTGAATAACTGGTTAGTACTTAAGGACTTTAAGAAATTGTATATAAAGTGTAAAATACAAAATCCTAGTTAGGAGTCTAATAAAATAAACCAAACTGTTATACTGTTATATTTGTCATTCTTTTAACCTCTTAAATCACCCAATTGAAATTTAAACTCTTGTCAACTGTTACCCCAATATGCCAGAAGGGATATAAACCCAAATGGTGTATAAATTCCCGGTTAAGAGCAAACCCCAATGTATAATAGTTGTGTGGAGCGTGTTTCAGCGTGTATGCTTGGCATGTGCATGTGTTTTTTGTGTATTTTGTGTGTTTTTTCAAGTGTTATGTGTGCATGTTCAGGTGTATGTAGTTTCCACCCGATTATATATATAATTCCTACCAAAGTGCTATCAAAACCGAAACTAACTAAGAAAGCATTTAAAGCGCTGCAAGCTTGGCCATACCTACACCTGGGGAAATAGTATTCGATTCTTTGGTTAATCTTAAACACATTGCTCACCCGTATTAAAGTCCAGACCCTGGGTATCCACCAGGTACTGCAGGATGTCGCCCTGCTCCTCGAGATTCTCCGTTTCGCGGAGCATTGCGATCAGCTCCTCGACCTCTGTGTCCGCAAAGTTAGTGTCGGCGCGATGGCGTTGGATGAGAATTTTTGGCACTGTTACTAATCAAGGATCGCATTTCCAAGTGCGAGTACGTGATCAAATCAAATAATGGAAATGAAATGGAAAATAAGATAAAAGCAAGAAATTAAAATTAACAAAAGAAAAGGGAAGAGCTATAAACAAAAATCCTAATTTTTAACAAGTTTGTGATTTGCTTACAACAAAAACTACTTTTCTGTAAGATATTCCAGCTAACAATACATAAATAATTATAAATATATTAACAAAAATTCGACTTTTTTAAAATCAAAGCCACAAGCAAATCAAAAACTTCAATTTAAAATAGAAAAAGACATGAAACTAACTCTCTTGCTGGCGAACAAACTCGCTGCGCCTGTCGATCGCCGATCTCGTACTGTTGTGCGGATCAACGGGATATATGTTCTCCCGGACGGATAGCTCGTGGCCCAGCTGCCTGGGCGAGCTGGGTCCCTCCTCCGGTGTCGTGGCAAAGACGCTGACATGGCTCTGCTTGTTCGGCTGCAGCCAGGGCGGTGGAACAATCGAGGACAGACGGCGCTCGGTGAGTGGCGAGGGTCCCTCCATGCCCAGGTTGTCAGCTGCCAAAAGAGATTTAGAGAAATTACTTAGAAAACAGCGAGAAATAAAAAAAGTATGACTTACAATCCACATTGATGGAACGCGTCTTCTTGATCGCTCCCTTGCAGGACATGCGACGCCTTAACGTACGCGGACGCAGTTGGCCGCCCCGCAGATTCATGGTGCTGCGATTGCTAAACGACCTAAGCAGATGCTCGTCCAGGTAGGTCTGCACATCGGGATGCAGGCGATCCGGATAGCCGTCCTCCGTGCTGCCCAGGAAGCTCAGGTCCGTGATGGCGGAGGTGTTGAGGAAGTCCTTCAGGCTGCCCAGCATCACGCGCGTGCCGTTGATGTAGCCCGACTTGAGTTTCCTCATCGTCTGGATCATGGCCAGCGGTATCTTGTCCTGATCTGTGGCAGCACCCGAACGAATGGATATCTTGTTAGCTTAAACCGACTCTTCTCAAGCTTCGACTAATGATGGGTACATATATGAGTTGGGATAATGTCGGGGGATTGATGGGGATTAGGAACAGCGTCTCTTAGCAGCTACGGTTTGGTTAGTCACACAAAAAAATACAACGTTTATCGAAAGATATATGCGATATATGCGTTTATTTACACAGCACACAGAGTTTCCAGCACCAACTCGGCAATTGTTTGGTTTTGCTTTTGAGTTTTACTTTTTAGTTGCAAGCCAAGCTTTGGAAATTAATTTTAGCCACAGCCACAAGGATTAGCAAGTATTTTGTTGGTTTTTAATCACAGGTTTAAGCGACACAGAAGGGATTAAATTGAGTTTAAACAAGTATTTCTTACTGGTTTTTACTTAGCTCTTAAAGTACCTTTTTATTTGCATTTTTAATCCTTTTTATAATTAATATTTTAATAAGTTGAATACAAATATTGAATATCGGAATATATCGCAATTTTTATACTCTTAAAACTTACATTTTAAACATTTTTAGAGATATAAAAGTGCAGCTTCCAGCTCGATATATCATCTTTAGCAAAAGTAATCGTTTAATATTCAAAACCAATTAGTTTGAGGAAGAAATTTTGAATAGCACGAAAACGGGGGACCCGGGGGAATTTTGAATTCTAATTCCAAAATGATTGCCAACTGGCTTGACACTTGTTATAAAGCGTAAAATATTTGTCTTTCGATTTTTGCTTACTAAAAGCTCTTTCATTTAATTCGTGTGCGAATATTTAGCGAGCATTTGGCACTCGGTGACATTGCTCCCAAAAAACACATGTAGGACTTCAAGGAGGTTCTTAACAAATATTTTAGTTGCTTTTAGAAAGACAGGATATATACCTAAAAGTCATAATATAGGTTTATATATATATCTACACAGAGAAGTAGAGAGCGAAGGAGAGTAGGCGGCCATTCACTAAGCAGACACAAGCGCAGGAAAAGGGAGCACAGGCCACAGGATCACAGATCGGAGATGCATATAATACTGGTTCGTGTGTTGAGTAATTCGCATATATAAATATATATATATATAGATATATAGTAAGTATATAGAGTGTGCCGTGGTCTCACAAAATATAAGTAATAATTATCAGGAGCTGGCTTGGGTGCGGAGTGTGTGGGAGAGGGAAGAGTGGATTTGAGGATGCAGAAATCAAACGAGATTGTTCGATTCAATTTGGGTTTTCGGGGTAGTTACCTAGCATATAGTGGGTTGCCATTAGTGTGATTGTCGGCCTGCCCAACATGTGACGCCAATTGTTGGTCAAGAATGCTAAATTTGTGGTAAAATTGCTGGCAAGCAAATCGGGATCGCGTGTTGTATAATATTCTTCATAGTCGATATGCTGTGTGTCGTATGTGTTGTAGTTGTTGTTGTAATTGTTGGTGTTGTTGATTTATTGTTGTTGAATTTGTTGTTGTTGCATTTTGTATTTATGTTTATGTTTTCGTTTCGTGTTGGTTGCAATATTTGTGGATAGATTATATGGTTTAATTTTAATTGGATAAAACAAAAGAAGAGAAAGATTTTTGATTTCATCTAAACATTATTTCACTGGCCAATTTTTAGGGAATTTTAGGAGTTTGAAAAGGGGGATTGCTAAGAGGCTATAAAGGTCAAGAGCAGAGCGCTGAGAAATGCATATATAATAAGTATACAATAACTAAAAACTAAAATTATGACTAAAATAAAGGAGAAATTATTATATGTAATAAAGAATAAAGTAAAGTAAGGCAAGGTACAGTGTGTGTTAGAATTTCTGTATAGTTTATATTGTTGAAAGTGTGTAAGTGGTTCCACAACCAAAACTAAAGGTAACTAATATCTAAGAAAACTAAGGAGTTCTTGAAAATTTAAAAAATTAAGTTGCTCAATGTTTTGAAATCAAAATTAACCGTTTAAGTGTTTATTGCATTTGTTTAAATAGCAAGCTGAAAGTCAAAATTAATTAAATTTCTTTATCTGACGGTCGTTCGTGTCTTTTAACCATTGGTTAATGTTTAAAGACTTTTAGATATTAAAATAAGGTTTATCACTATCCAAATAATACCCATAGAGCTGAGACCTAGATTAACTCAACTGATTTCCTTTGCATCGAATTTCTTCTATTATTAACTTTTAACCTTCGGTTAACAATAACCCAACATTAAGAAAAAACCAAAAAAGGTTAGGGGAAACCTAAAACATGGTTATTAAAGTTATTTTTAGGAAACCGAAACCATTTCATTGAACATTGAGCAACCAATTCAATAAATTGCCAAACGAGAGTTAAAAATTAAAGTAAATATGGTGCTTGTGTGTGTGTGCGAGTGTCAATTAATTAATTGATAATAATAAAAAGAAAATAACATGACCAATACCAAAATAAAGCAAATCAAATCAAAAATCAACACAGAAAGGAGAACCCGCACAGACAATAAAATAGAAAAGGCGGTAAATTAACAATTTAAATACAGAAAAACAAAAAAAATATAGAGGCTTATGGAGTGAAGAGTGAAGGGACTTTGGGAGCGTCGCTCCTCCTCTATCTCCCCCTCTCGGTGGACCGACCTAGATGGATGCGCTTCAGCACGAGGGTGACCAGCGGACGACCCAGCAGATCCCAAGCGGACTTGAGGAAATTGATCTCGCCCTTGAGGATGTCGATCATGAGTTCGTTATCGGAGGCGATATAGAAGCGCGACAGGTCGGCGAACTGATTGATAAACGGCGTGATATAAACGTAATGTAAATCATAAGTCATTTCAATAAGATTCTAAGGGAATGCAAACCGATGAAGCTGTCAATGTTTTCAAATCAAAAACTCTGGGAGTCAAGCCTTTACTGTATATTTATTAACATACGTAGAAATGTGTATCGAAGAAAAAACTTCGATAATATATATAAATAAAAACATCGATATATCGAACTTATATTCTTAAAATATACTACAAGATCGTAAATGTTCCTCCTGAACGATTCATTTGGTCTTTTATATCAAAGAGAATATCGATTTATCGCAATGTTAAAATATCAATTAATATATCCACGTCAAATACCAATACCAATCGATATTTTTGGCCTTCTCTACAAAGATATTGGATTTAATTTTGATCATTTATCGATTCATTGTCGTTCGATAATATATGTAAATAATAATAAATGTAAATAAAAACATTGATATATCGAAGTTTTATTCTCGAAATATATATATAAAAAAAACGTAATTTTCCCTCCTTATCGATTAATTTGGTGTTTTATATTAAAGAAAATATCGATTTATTGCAGATATATAACAATCTTAAAATATCTACTTATGTATCGACGTTAAATACCGATACCCATCGATATTTTTGATCTTTTCTACAAGGATATCAAATATTGGTTTGAATTTTGATCATTTATCGATTCATTTTTTCTCTCTCTACAAAGATTTCAAATATTGTTTTAAATTTTGTTAATTTATCGATTAATCTCATAGCTTTCTTCCCATTAATTTTTCAACTTTGCTTTCCATTTCGTCAGTTTGCATTCCAGTCGATAAAATTAGATAGAAAAGTATAAAAAAACAGGAAACAAGGAAAAGTCCAGGGAATATATTTAAGGGGATATTTCAGGGATTAGAGGTGGCCAGGATTCGCGAACAGACGGAATGCAATCACTTACCTGCGGCGTAAACGCGAATATCCGATCCTTTAGCGAGTACAGCTTACTGGTGCTGAGAATGCCCACGTCGCGCGACTTCCTGCCGCTCAATCCCAGCTTCCGGTTGCGCCCGAGGTACGTGTACAAGTGGCTCAGAACGCGGGCTGGCTGCACCTCAATGGGTGCCACCTCGGCGATTGTCTGGACATGCAGATCGTGCTCGGCCAGCTTGTCCCGGATCTCATTGTCCTCGGCAATGATCACCACCTGGACGACGACGTCGGGCTTCTTTTGCGCCCCCAAACGACGATTCAGGGGATCCAACTCGCCAACGGCCAGGAAACCCTAAATTATTATCGAAATTATAGAAAATTCTATATGAATTATGACAGAAATTAATGCTCACCTCCTGCAGCAGGCGGCCGAGAATGAAGAGTGACTGGCCCCAGAGGAAGGGACACCGACCGACCACTTCGCGGGCCTGGGAGCCCGGCTTCTGGTACTCAAAGCCCACCAGGTCCTGCGGCACGGCATAGCTCTCGGGCACGAGCAGTATGCCGTCCTCCGAGCGCACCATTATCTTCTCCAGACGATCGGCATACTCCTGCACCGAGCGCTTGTCGCTCTGGAAGGCGTGGAACAGGATCAGGTAGCAGTAGAACAGCGGCCACTCGCACTCAATGTTCTCGAACATGCGCAGCTCCCAGCGTTCGTAATAAAGTCGCGATGGGTCCTCCTTGGGGGTGCGGTATCCGTCGCGCAGGAACCGCTTGCAGCCATACTTGCCCTGCAAACGGGACAGGATGGCGTCCTTCGTGTTGTGTATAAGCTGGGCATCGTCCACGGCAAACGCCGGGAAGCCGATCACGCAGAGTAATCCGGAATCCAGTTCCTTGCTGTTGGACTCGCGCGGCAGCATCGACTGGAGCACCGCCTGGCATTTGTGCGCCTCGTCGGCCAGCACATGGATGACACTGGCCGGGCCGCCGCGTGCTCCGAACAGATCCAGCTCGTTCATGGCCTCCAGAGCAGCCTTGGCCATGCCAATGGAGCTGGCATTCAGCTCCGGTTCACCTGGCAAAAGGTATTTATATTACTATTTAGTTTTCTATAATTTTTTGAAGCTTTACTCACCATGGTTGGTCTTGTCGCCGCGCTCCCAGATGCCATAATCCGGAATTGAGTACGCCGACTCAATGTAAAAGACCAGATTCTGGATGAAGGAGACTTCGTCCAGAGAGAAGACAATCTGTAGCCCGGAGGCCGTCATCTGGGCCAGGATTAGGAGGTACAGCGACACGGCATCGATCTGCAGGTGGCCCCACTCATTGTCTCCGACAACGGGCAGACCGTTCTTGCTCGAATACTTGGCGTGGAGGGAATCGTAGGGACTCTGCGTCATCTTGAACTTCTCCACCTTGTCCTTTTGGTTCATCATGGCCATCAGGAGGCCGCGCATCAGCTTCACACAGCTCTGTTCCAGCTCATAGCACTTGGCGCGATCCTCGTCCTGATCCGCGATCTTCTTGTACGCCATCGAGAGACCCCAAACGGCCAGGATGCAGTACACATTGTCCCGGATCCAGGCGTGCGAGTTCACATTGGAGGCGGGAAAGAGACCGGTGACGGGCTCCTGGTGGGCCAGAATCAGCCGGTGAACGATGCGCTGATAGTAGTCCAGGCGGACGCCCGAATTGCTTCGTGAACGCATGGCGACTGTCGAAGTGGCACCTTTCCCCGTCAGTTTGTCTGGAACATGCATACAATGCTGACATTAGAAACAATATGTGTACAAAGGGTATTCAGTAGCTTCTAGAGCTTCTTGTTGTTCTGCCTCTTGTTTACTCCAAACGCAACGCAACGCACGGCGCAGCGCGGCGGCACGCTCACTTACATAATGTCGGATCGGATCGGATCGGATTGGATCGTTTGTTGTGGTGGCCCTTCGGTGATGCAGGGGGAGATGGAGGCGGCGGTGGCTTCGGCTTCGGCGTTGCCCCCCAAATATGCCAATCGTCGGATCACGCTAGAGAGCAATCCCTAGAATCCGCTGCAGCCGCTCATACTCCAGGAGACTTGTCGGTGGAGTGGTGCGCACTGCTGCACCGTGCGGAGTTCTGTCGCTTTTTCTCGGGGTCACTTACTTGGCGGATAAATTGTAATTATAATTAAAACTAAAGCAAAATGTCAACTCAATGTCACACGCAGTGTGACCAACGGATGTGCGCAATCAAAATGCCAATTTCCCTGTCTAGCGATAACACGGAAGAAATAGCCCAAAATAGTTTAATATCTTTATAAATACAAGTAAAATTTAATAATTATATATAATTATATATTTTATGACCACATTATTAATGAAATAATCAAGATATAAGGCTATTATCATTTGAATTTGACAACTACGACAAGTCGATATTTATCGATAATTTTACAATTATATTTTTTGTTGTAAATATTGAACAATTTAAATATATTTAGATATTAGGAAAAGTATTTTAATTAATGCATCTCACACTCTAATCGATCATTTTTCTTATTTTTAGGGCTGTGTAAAAGTATTTCTTGTCAGTTGCTGATCTCAATGGTTTTAAAGTTATTTTTTATTCTTTTTTAAAAACATTTCACAGTGTCCATAGATTTATTTTTGTTTTAACATTTTTCAGTGCCCTTAAAATTGCCTAACAAAGTTAATTATTTATTTTATGTTGCTTTATTTTTGTTTTATTTTAAACTCTTTATTGATTTGGCGGGAGTTCCCCGTTAATTTCGCATGCTTCCCAAATCTTAGGATCTGAAAACTTTGGAAAATATTTCAAATAGTTGTATTCTTGGCACTATTTTTATTTTATTTTAATCAGTTTTATCTTTCCTTTCTACTTTTTTTTGATTTATTATGGAAAGCAAACATTTTATTATTACAAACACACAGTCTTGGGTACAATAATTATAATAAAATTTAAAAACAATGAAAAGGTGTTAAAAAAAAAGGCCCAAGAATTTAATAATTGTATAAAATATACTCGCCATATTTTGTAGTTTCAATTTAAAAAGCTATATTTGAAGCTTTTTTGCCGCCATATTTAATGAATTTATTCATAAATATTTAATGCTGAAAAGCAGCATCGCGTAGATTAACTATCAGATGAGAACAAAGTGCACTAGAAATTCAGGTTTTAGTAGAACAACGAAAGCTTAGAGAGCTTGCAATTTGCACTTGGGAAATGTTCCCAGGGATTTTCTATTACCGATAAGCAATTTTATTTTTTGTTTTTTTCCGATTCTAACCAGAAGCTATGGTCTTACGAGCTGTCTCCTTTATTTCCTGCTGCTACCTCTGCTGCATTTTGTTAGTGGCAGCATCAAGTGAGTCCTTTGAAAGTCTTTGGGTTCCAATTGAATCACCGAAACTTATAAAAACGGAGCTACAAAATTGTTTAAACTTTTCTTAAATAGATTGTCCGCAGATAAGCCTTGTTTTACAAATAAATAAAAATTAATTTAAGCTTTATCCTTTTCTTCATTCCTTTCCCAGAGCGCCCCCGTATGCACTATGGCCGCTGTGAAGGACAGTCGACCCGAGGCCTGTGCCTGCCCAGCGACGAGTGTTTGGAGGAGCTGCGATATCACCAGGCGGTGGACGAGTGCTTCCATCTGGTTTGCTGCCTGATGAAGCCGAGGGCCTACTCCCAACTGACGGAGGACTACTGCCGGATTGAGCCGGTGCCACGTATTGCCAATGGCGTGGTGACCAACGTTCACGAGTTCCCCTGGATGGCCATGTTGCTCTACAGCCGCGACGGCAAAGATTTCGAGCCCAAGTGCGGCGGTTCGCTGGTTGACAAAAAGTGGATCGTGACGGCAGCCCATTGTGTGTCGGCGCCAGGCAAAGGACAAGCGCCGCCGCCTTTGCTAAGGGTTCGTTTGGGTGAATGGGACTCCAGGTTGAAGTCCGACCACATCCACGAGTATTCCGTCGCGCGAATCATAGTCCATGAGCAGTACTTGCCCAGCGAACACACCAAGGGCAGCGATCTGGTTCAGTTCTCCAACGACATTGCCCTGCTGGAGCTCGGCGAGAGCGTCAACTACACCGAGTTCGTCCAGCCTGTGTGCCTGCCCCAGCTGCCGGCTGGCATTGGCTCGCGCGCCGATGCCTATGCGAACAACTACCTCACCATCTCCGGCTGGGGCCGCACCAGCGACAAATCCCTGGACGTCAGCCCCGTGAAGGTCAAGGCCCTGGTCAGCGGCTGGTCCATGGTTGACTGCAGGAAGCACTACGCGGACGTCGGTCCCGGACAGATGTGCGCCGGCGGCAGTCGCCTCTCGCGGCAGGCGGCCAGTTGCCAGGGCGATTCCGGGGGTCCGGTCATCGATGACAACCAGCTGGTGGGCGTTATCTCCTTGGGGAAGTACAGGTGCGGCTCCCTAACCGGACCCATGGTGTTCACCAGGGTGGATCACTATGTGCCTTGGCTAGAGAAGACAATTAAATCGAATGCACAATAAAAATATGTTTAATTTTCCCCCGAAAAGAAGTCGAGTTTACGTTACGTCAAGATCCTGTGATTATTATTCAAATCTGGTTTTGGAGTAGTTAAAAAATTGTCTCGTGTCTTGATGATGATTATGATGATGATGGTTAGGATGATGATGATGATGTTCTGGCAATGGTATTCCTTCTGCTAAAGCTTTAATCTCTAGTCGCGCCTGCTGCGCTTGCTCCTGTCCGAGTGGTTGCTCCGCTCGTTGTTCTTCTCCTCGGCCCGCTTCGGCGCCTTCTTGGCCATGTTCAAGAACTGATCCAGACCGAAGGGATCCTCCTCCTTCTCGAACTCGACGGGGCCACTCCTCTGGCTGGTGGCTGCCTCGCGCGAAGCACCCGAGAACTGCTTGTCCGGAACGAAGCGCTTTGTATTTACAATGGCATCCAGGTCGCCGCCATAGTTATCGCTATCCGCCTGCTTGCTGGGCCTGTAGATGTGGGCGCCGAGGGTGTTGGAATCGCGCCACGGCTTGTCGTACACATTGTACGCCTCGTCGTCCCCGTAGCCCGAGTCCATGCCCTTGGTTGTGTTGAAGAGACGCTGATCGAAGAGGGTCTCCCCATTGCCCTGGCCACTCTTGGCCGGCAGGCCCAAGGCGATCTGTTCGGAGATGTCGCGCTCCCGCTCGCGCTGCAGCTTGGAGCGCTTCTCCGGCGCTGCCCGCTGCAGATTGCGATCTCGCTGGCGTTCCCTTTGCCGCTCCGCTCGCAAATCGTTGCGTTCACGCGCCTCCGCGCCACCGCCGGCTGCTCCGGAGCCCGAGGGTTCCGCTGCTTCTGGATTGCGCAAACCGGCACGCTCCTCACGAGCCCGCTGCGCCATCATGCGCAGCATCTCCTCCTTCTTCTCCTTCTCCTTTTGGGCCAGCTTCTTCTCCAGCTGAGCCCGGGCCTCGACGGCCTCGCGCGCCTTCCGATCGGCTATGTACAGCGCCTCGGCCATCTTGGCGAACTTCTCGTTGATGTGCACCTGCTGCAGGCCACGTCCGTCGGCCGCCAGGCGCTTGTCCAGCGGTATGGTGTAACCTGTGCGCAGAATTTTAAAGAGCATTCAATGCTGGGTCCATTATTAGGTCGTATTCAATGGCATTTACCTTTGGCGTTCTTCCAGTTTGATATGCAGGGCGGGATCTTCCACTCCTTTTGCTCCTTCACGGTCACCTTGCGGGACGGCGAATGGAGGACAGGTGCCGGCGGCGACGGCGGTCCCCGAGGTATCTTCTTGTTGATCCGGAACTTGGGCGGCTCCATGGGATCCTGCTGCGCCTCCACCATCCGAATGACACGCTGCTTGGCCCCCGAATTGAAGGCGTCGCCCTGCTGCGACGGCGTATACCGAATGTACTGCGCTGGTGCGGCCTTCTGGGCGTGCCGCACCGGCAGCGCCGAGGTGATCTTCTGGTTGGTCAGCTTCTCCAGGGCCAGGCGGGTCTCCTCGGTGGTTTCCGCCACCGTTTCCTCATCCGGTCGCATCAGCTCCTCGGCATCCTCGGCCAGAACCTCGGCTGGCAGCAGTTGCGAAATGGACGAGTACACAATCTTATCCTTGCCATGTCCCTGCCGTGCAATAGCATCGTACTTGATCTTGCCCTTGTCGTCCAGGCGAACGGCCAGGGCATCCGATTTCTTGCCAACATTCCCGGGGGCTCCCAAGCCTAGAAAAGGAGGGAATTAGTAAAGCTTGCCACGGGTCTTGGGAGAAAGTGCGTCGAAAGCAAATGCTTACCCAGCGGATACTGCGCCACATGGATCTCGGGGAAGGCGCCACCGTCGCCGAAGTCAGCCTCCGTCCGGGGTATCCAATCCTTGCGCTGTCCGTAAGGCGGCGCTGCTATTTTGGCGGACACCAGGGCCCCGATTTTGGGTGCTCCGCGGGCGGCCAGGCGACGCTCGTCCTCGCGGTCCCATACCGCATTTGTCGGCGTGGGCAGCAGGCTCGATAGCGACATCTCTCTTTTGTGGATTTATTGCGTCAATTCCCTTGGTAAATACGTTTTGGCGTGATTTGTGAGCACTAAAAAATATACAATGGAATCTTGTAAGAAAAGAAAAACACGCACACTAGAGCTGTGAACACATCGATTGTTATTATCGACGGCTTATCGATTTTTATTTTCCAACTACGCAATGCCAGTATAGAGTTGCCAGGCTATGTGCAGGGTTGGAAGTAGAGGAAGAGCGCTGCCAACTTGCTATGCGAATTTTTTAAATTTAAATCCCTAAAATATTCAGTTTGAAATTGCAATTGAATTATTAGTATATTTTAAAAAGTTTTTTACGAGCATTAGACAAATTACAAGAAATTTTATTTTTTTATAATTTAGTAAGTTGTTTAAAAATAAAATACTTGCTATGGTTTTAAATCAACAGAATTTGTTTTAAATTAAGATTCGCTTCCTTATTTTTCGAAACTCATACAAAACACATCGACTTATCGATATCAATCTTGGTATTTTTCGCACTGGAAAATACCAGCTGATAATACCGTCAGCCAGCCGCCAGCAGTGCCATCCCTGGCAGCGAAGACAACAAAAATTAAAATTTGTTATTTCGCGAAATTAACAATGTACACATTGCTGCACGGCTTCTACAAATACATGACACAGAAGGATGACTACTGCGTGGTGATCCTGGGCCTGGACAATGCGGGCAAAACGGTAGTTGTGCCCCCAAGAGCATTATAATTGTAAACACGTCCTCAAATCTACGTTCTACTTCCCCCGATCTCATCCCAACCCAACACCTGACTGTGCTGCGCCCACGTAGACCTACCTGGAGGCAGCCAAGACCAAGTTTACGCGGAACTACAAGGGCCTGAATCCCAGCAAGATCACCACAACGGTCGGCCTCAACATCGGCACCATCGATGTCCAAGGCGTGCGTCTAAATTTCTGGGATCTGGGCGGCCAGCAGGAGCTGCAGTCGCTGTGGGACAAGTATTACCAAGAGTCGCATGGCGTCATCTACGTGATAGACTCCAATGATCGCGAGCGTATGGAGGAGTCCAAGATTATCTTTGGTAAGCAAGGAGATCATCGCGAATGTCCTCTTATTGTATTTTAATAAGGATCTGAACCGTAGAGCTTATTAATCCCATTTCGCGACCATATATTTTCAGATAAAATGATCAAAAACGAACTGCTCTCCGGTGTGCCTTTACTCATTTTGGCCAACAAACAGGACTTGCCGGATGTGATGGGAGTGCGCGAGATCAAGCCAGTGTTCCAGCAGGCGGGCGCCCTGATCGGCCGCCGCGATTGCCTCACCATTCCAGTGTCGGCCCTCCACTGCGAAGGCGTTGACGAAGGCATCAAGTGGCTAGTGGAGGCTATCAAGCGGCATGCGGTGGTAAGGCCGCCCCGGGAAAACGATTAGGATCCTGATAGGACAGGAAATCGGCGGGGATTGGGCTTTAACTAGACTTGTATTTTTGTACCTTTTAAGGCTTTAGGACTACGCTTATAATTGTGTAATTAGGCTGGGCGAGAATTGTGAGATACTAATAATTATATGCTGTTATAAATCCGGCAGATTGCCCTGCCCACATTATCTAGCCAAAAGGCCTTGTAACTGGGATTTTGCTTGAGCTAAAACACACATTTGAGTTTCTGTTTTCAAAGTTAGGAGGCACTTTTTAGTTTGACAAATAGATTTGGTGGGTTTTGAATTCTCAAAACTGTGCGTTACTTGGCATTTTGGCTTTCGACTCGAATGAAGAAATCTTTAAAATCAAATCAGAAAATATCAAGGGAATACCTTAAGTGTCCAAAGCTTGTTTCGAACTGCAATTGTAATTGTAAAAGCGCGGTGGCTCCGTGCCTCCATTACGTTCCAGCTTTATCTAACAGCGCTACCTCGATGGCGGTTGTCAATGACGCCTCTGCTTATCCGTAAAATAAAAAAAAGAAGAAAGAAACGACCAGCCTGGATTGCTGCTGGCTTTTCGTAGGTGTACGTGTGTTGGTTCTCACGACGGCGGTACCATTATCAGGCAATAGATAACTCTGTTGTGTGTAGTTTTGCTGTGCCACCAAAAGCAACAACAACAAGAACAAGAAGAACAACAGCAGCAACAGAACCACCAACACCCAGGTGGGTGAGTTGCACGACCACGGACCAATCGTCAGTCTTCCGCAGGAGTTTCCACCGCTCAGAGGCCGTTAGCGATCGGCTAGGAGAGTCGGGAAAAGCAGAGCGCCGCTCGTCGTTGCCCATTATTACCTGTTACCTGTTAGTGTACATTAGATAACGCATACTATATACATACATATATATGGAGCAGCAACGCGTTCCGTGCTTATCGCTGACATTTCAGTCGGTTTAGTTTTGTTCCAAGTGCCGTCGTCTGTTTGCGGTGACAAATCCCCCCTCAGAAATCATGTATCCGTACTACGAGCAGGACTGGAGCGTTCTGCCGCCGGAAAATAATCGCAGGTGAGATGTGAGATGCCCATCCGGATTGGATTGGGCTTTCCCAGACCCCTTTTAAGACTCAAACATTAAATCTTTTTAAAAATGTGTTTAAAAAAATGACGTTATCGCGGCGCAGTGTGACCGTGCTTTTGCCGCTTTTCCTGTGTGTATTTTTACAAGTTTCCGTGGTGTGGCAAAAAAGAAAAAACTTTGAATCACTGCTGATTTGAAATCTTATTTAAAATATTTCTCAAACTCTGCTTTATAATTGCTAATAAACTAGAATGTTTGTTTATAACCATAAACTGATCAGCGATAAGCCGAGTTCACCCGTAAAGATATCGGTTCAAGTTATTCATGTTAAAGCGATGCTTTATACTATTCCAAATATTAATATATGTTAATTTCATCATCCAATTATTTATATTAACGGATATAAAAATCGATATTTTTGAACACATCCTAAAAATACCAAAAATAAGCTTTCTAAATAGTTCAAATTTTAAAACCCAACAAGTACATAAACAAGCGCATTATTATGTTTAAAGTTTTTCCAGTTCCATCATTTTATGTTAATTTAAAAATACAAGTTAAGTTATAAAAGAGTATTTTAGGTTTGAATCGTTAAAAATACCAGGCCACCAAAAAACTAAATAAGTCATATTAACGTGCAAGATAAGATCTAACATACCCCCAGGAGAATTAAAATTGTATAAATTTGAATAGAAAATTAACTTAAAACTAAAATTTGTTCAATTATCCAATAAGAACTTAAGACCAATTGGCACTTATTTTCGTGTTCTTTCGCGACACCCACTGTATTTCACAAGCATTAGTGCGTTCTCCCGCCACGCGTTAGTACATTTCTGCCGCTGCTTGTAAATATCGGCCTCTCGCTCGCACCCACTACTACTGTTGCGCTCATCATCAACATATTCTCCACGAACATTTTTTTTTTACTTGTTACGTTGATTTTGTGGCATTAAATCGGAAAAATAACGATAACCCTCGTCCGTGCGAACATGTGCTAAGCGTAATTGCAGTGGTAGAATAACAAATAAACCAACATTCCAGCCGAAAAAAGCAAACGTGTGTGCGTGTGCGGTGTGTGTTGAAATTTTTTGTCGCGTTGTAAAAATTTTTGCATTGGTAGCGGACGCAGAAGCGGTCGCAAAGGGCAGGTGGTTATAATTTAGTGCTAATGAATAACTGAATAGCAGTGAGCCACAAAAGGGTTTGTGCCAGCATTTTCCATGGCTTTTCCTCTTGGCCAAAAAGGAGCATACGCTAGGCGTATGTGTGCTGCAGCTGTGTGTGTGCGTGTGTGTTTGCCTTCTCCAGTGAATCGCATAAATTAGCAGGCGAAAAATCACATTGAAAACAAACGAGGAAAGAGCATTGAAAAACACATAAACCCTACGTGTTAACTACACTATATTATATATGTGGTTGGTGACGTTTTTTGTGATTTCTTTTATTAGTGAACACTCGATATATTGTCTATCGATGACGGCAGCTGTTTTGGGCTTTTAACCAAAAAAAAAGAAAAAAAGAAGAACGTTAACACAACGAAATTTTGGTAAACAAGTTGTAATTCAAATAACTGTAAAAACCCAATTGGATTTTCTTTTGTTGCTCCGATTGTATTACCTGTGCGTGGGTGTGTGCGACCGTAGCATTAATTATTTAATCAA
Source organism: Drosophila watanabei (assembly GCA_008042575.1). Lineage (NCBI taxonomy): Eukaryota > Metazoa > Arthropoda > Insecta > Diptera > Drosophilidae > Drosophila > Drosophila watanabei. Next base: position 50,505 of record VNJS01000297.1, read on the forward strand.
TTCGCATTGGGCTCGCAGATTTGTCAGCGCTTTGTTTTTTTTTCTTTCTTTCTTTTTTTTTTTTATTTAACCAGAGATCATGTGTATATTTGTATAGAGGCACACGCATGCACTCACACACACGCACACGCATTGAGATGTCAAGTTTTTGTAGTTCAGTTTCATAACAACAGCGATCAGCGGCAATTGTTACTTGGCTGCTGTGCTGTTGCTCTTATTTATCTATTAAAACTTTTAATACATTTCCACATTGCAATTTTAGTAGCTGAGTAGTGCGCGAGAGCGAGCGAGTGTGCAACAAAATAGCGGCCGGCTGTTGTGTCCGTGTGTGTGTGGGAGTGAGGGAGTGTGTGTTGTTGTATGCTTGTGTGCCTGTGTGTGTGAAAGATCTGCAAAGGAAAAACAACCGTTAGTCCGTTTGGCGCTCTTGTGTTGTTGCCGCGCCGACCAGCAACAAAAAGAAAACACGAAAAGCGCGTAGGCCGGCAAAAAAAAAAAAGAATACAACAACAAAAAAGACAGCAAAAGCAGAAAAGCAAAGTAAACTTGCAGCGGAAGAGCGGAGCAGCAGGAAAGCTGATTCAACGTTTCTCGCCTCCACAATGAACTCCGAGCATGGGTAGGCCGCCTTCTTATACTCTCTTCTCTTTCAGATTCCCAGATCCCCCTGTAATATGTTCCCATTGCTTTTCTCTACATTTTACTTAATACTTTCCTTTTGTTGACAGATTCAATCCAGCCTTCAATATGGCCACCATACGGCAAGCTTTCACAGAGGCGGTGGAGAGAGGTGAGTAGGGGGCGCAGGATACACGAGAGAGGGAGATGACTTGCCGCTGAGATCCTTAGGCAGCAGTTAACAATATAAGCATAGTTATCTTTGTATAAGAAAGAAGGATAAATCGTGATAATTTTGTAATAATTATATGAAAATTGTCTAGCCAAAGATACTTTTTAGGGATTGCAAATTATCCTTTTTTAAGATGTCAAAAACTCAACTTTCATGGAGTGATCACTAGACAATAGTCTATACTTTTGCCTTTGAGTAGATCTTTACTTAAGATCAAATATAGCGCTTATATTATAGATAGTATAGAAACGTAGTTCCCCTCACTTATCAAACCCCAATTTTAATTTAATATTTTCAAATTCCTCGTCTCTACAGTCAGAATGCCAACGCCCACACGCCTGCGCGATCTCATCCGACAGATACGCGCCGCGAGAACCGCTGCCGAGGAACGGGCGGTGGTCAACAAAGAGTGCGCCTACATACGGAGCACGTTCCGCGAGGAGGACTCTGTCTGGCGGTGAGTCATGCCCCACCTATATACCATATTTAATCACAAACTAATTGTTCATGTTCATGTTCCTCTTCCGACTCCTCCTGCTGGCACAGCTGTCGCAACATTGCCAAGCTGCTGTACATACACATGCTCGGTTACCCGGCTCACTTTGGCCAACTGGAGTGCCTTAAGCTGACGGCCAGCACGCGTTTCACAGATAAACGGATTGGCTATTTGGGCGCCATGCTGCTGTTGGACGAGCGGCAGGATGTCCACCTACTCATCACCAACTGTTTGAAGAAGTAAGTGAAGTGAAATCGCAAAGCATTACCATAACTTAATCTAATCGTAACTTTTGCAGTGACTTGAACAGCTCGACACAGTTCGTTGTGGGCCTGGCTCTGTGCACTTTGGGTGCCATTGCCTCGCCGGAGATGGCCCGGGATCTGGCCAGCGAGGTGGAGCGTCTGATGAAGTCACCGAACACGTATATACGGAAGAAGGCGACACTGTGTGCCTTCCGTGTCATCCGTCGAGTGCCGGAGCTAATGGAGATCTTTTTGCCGGCCACGCGATCCCTGCTCAGCGAGAAGAATCATGGTGAGTAGTTGGAAACTCTCTCTTCCTGCTCCAACTGATGGTAACTCTTTTCTTCTGGCAGGCATTTTGATAACTGGCGTCACGCTGATCACGGAGATGTGCGAGAACAGCTCGGACACGCTGATGCATTTCAAGAAGGTAAGTGTTGACGTGGCCAGCGAGGCGGTCTCCGCGGAACGAGTCCTTGCGCAGTGGCCAAACTACTTCAGCTGCCACTGGCATCGCTCCAGCTCTCCTGCTCCTGCTGCATTTGGTTTTTCTCTCTTCCCATTTTTTGTGGCTAAAAAAAGAACGCCCCCAAGCAGCGGGTTTCAGATTTTTGTGTAAAACGATCTCGCGCCCATAATTTAGAGGTAGTAAATATATATATTTCCCGCTATACACCCATTGCCCATCCTCTATATATATATATATTATTCCGTTTACTTTGCCGATTTAGAGACACACACACACACACCCTCCTCTGTTTTTTCGTTTTAATCGAACCTGTATACTTACGATTTTTTAACGCTTGTTTGTTTTTTTGATCGAATTCGAAATCGAAATACCGCGCAAAATGAACACAAAATGAAATTTGTTGTAATTTGCTTGCCAGGATAGCGGAAATCGAGAGGTATGATTGTTGTGCCTTAAACTATAGAATAAAGCAAACCTGTAACGCCTTCTACCTACCCCGCACACTATATTATATATACTTATATATATATTTAAATATGTTAAAAGTATCATTTTGCCTTTGTTGCTGCCTATGTATATGTCTCAAAGCAGGGATTAATATATAAAAATGTTAATTAAAAATTAAATTAAAGGATTTTCGGTCCCGCTTTTGCAATAAATTAGCCCAATGTTTACCCGCAAAATTTTGTGATCCATAAAACATACATTTCGCCCAGACATATACATAAAAATCAGCGAAAATTCATGTTTCGGTCCAGAGTATTGTTTTTCTATAGCTAATTGCAATAATTTTTGGTAGGATTTAGAGTCTCTTTTTTACAAGAAGAACACACACCACCTGTACATATGTTTTTGGTATATGGCCCTGTCTCTTGAGGCTTTCAAGCGGGCCTGTAGCTCCTCTATATACGTTTCATTTGCACTTGAACAGTTTTTCCAAGTTCCTTCAAGTCTTTGTCTTTCACACAAAATCACACCACACATGATGCACACCTGTTTTACGCTCTCAACACACACACACACAATTTTCCGTATTTTTCCGCCTAAATGAATGCATTTTTTATGGTTGTGTATTTAATGAATTTGTTGTCTAAACTGTAGATTGTGCCGAACCTCGTGCGCATATTGAAGAACCTGATTCTGGGTGGCTATTCGCCGGAGCATGACGTTAGCGGTGTGAGCGATCCCTTCCTGCAGGTGAAAATCCTGCGGCTACTCCGTATACTGGGCCATAACGATCCGGATGCCTCGGAGGCAATGAACGATATCCTGGCTCAAGTGGCCACCAACACGGAGACGAGTAAGAACGTGGGCAATACGATCCTCTACGAGACAGTGCTCTCCATCATGGATATACGGTGAGCTTTCATTTATTATGCAAAACAACAAAAGAACCACAATAATAATTAATTAAATAATTATGCTTCTCTTTCCAGCTCGGAGGGTGGACTGCGCGTTCTGGCCGTAAACATTTTGGGACGATTTCTGCTCAATTCGGACAAGAACATCCGGTATGTGGCATTGAACACGCTGCTGCGGACAGTGCATGCGGATACGTCGGCGGTGCAGAGGCATCGCACAACCATTTTGGAGTGCCTAAAGGATCCGGATGTCTCGATTCGACGCCGGGCCATGGAGCTGTCATTTGCATTGATCAATGCACAAAATATACGTACAATGACCAAGGAGCTTCTGCTGTTCCTCGAAAAGGCGGACGCCGAGTTCAAGGCGCAGTGCAGCTCGGGCATGATCCTGGCCGCCGAGCGATACTCGCCGAACACACGCTGGCATCTGGATACGCAGCTAAGCGTGCTGATTGCGGCCGGTAACTATGTGCGCGACGACGTCGTCTCCTCCACCATCCAGCTGGTGTCCAGCAGTCCCGTCCCGGAGCAGACGTATATCACGAATCGATTTTGGGAGTCGCTGCAGGTGAGCAATCACTGCGAGGATAAACAGCCGCTGCTGCAGGTCGCCGTCTGGGCCATAGGCGAGTACGGTGATCTCTTTATGTACGGCGCCAATGAGGATGGTAAGTGATGTGCTCTTATATTTGTTTATTAATTAAATTAATCAAATACATTCCCTGCAGAGTTTGAACGGCCCACGGAGAGCGATCTGATCGCTGTGTATCATAAGTTTTTAACCTCTGCTCAAGTCTCGACCACAAGCAAGCAATACGCTCTGGTCTCTTTAGCCAAGCTAAGCACGCGTCTGCAGCAGTGCGTGGAGTAAGTGCAAATATCATTTTATGGGAGGGAAAAGTCATATCATAAATATCCCAAAGTTTGGTATACATATCCTAAAATAGATTAATATTGCGTAACATTGAGAAATATCTTAAAAATCGTATTAAATTTGCTCATTTTCTCATCACTTTTCACAGGGAAATTCAGGCACTGATCACATCCTTTGGCAGCCATTTGAATGTGGATCTGCAGCAGCGCGGCGTGGAGTTTACGCAGCTCTTTGGACACTATAAGCACCTGCGACCGCCGCTGCTGGAGAAGATGCCGGCGATGCAGATAAGCAGGATTAGCTCGCAGAATGGCGAGAGCGGCGGCGGCTCCTTCGATGACAATAGTCCGGATGTTATCGAGAATGGCGTTGAGGGAGCTGGCAATGGCGGTGGCGGACACTCACTTATCGAAAGCAATATGAACACTCTCGGTGACAATACGGTGGGTACAGTCCTTACCTCTTGACTATAAGTTAAGCTTTATGCTAAACTGTTATTTGCTTTTAGAACATTTTGCTGGATCTGCTGGGCAGCACGGATCTGTCGGCGGGCGGCGGTGGCGGCGGTGACTTGGTGGCGGCAACGGATCTATCGAATGCCGTTCATAAAAAGAACTCGCGCAATGCCAACGATGGTATGGCGGCATCGGCTCCCGTTTCCCACAACCAGGATCTGTTGGATCTGCTTGATTTGGACTTGTCGTCGACGACGAACGCGGGACCACCGACGGGTGGAGGCGGTGGTGGTGGCATCCTGGCCTTGTCCATTGGCGATAACAACCAGAGCAGTGCGGCGGCAGCGTCGTCCAACATGAACAACATCCTGGGTGGCCTGGATCTGGGTGGATTTGGGTCCGGTCTGGTAGATGGTTCGGCGGCCAGTATACCAACGAATGGCAATGATTTGGCCAGCATGCTGGGCGGTCTGAGCGTCGGCGGTGGTGTGTCAGCGGCATCGGCGCCCCTAGCTGCCGGCGGTAACCTTATCGATGGCGGTAACCTGCTGGCCGATCTTAATCCCAACAATGCCGCTCTAGTGGTAGGTTCTAGCTTAGTTTAATTTGGAAATGGCTAATAATGAAGACATTATACTTTTACAGCCTCCGAGGGGTCCCAAGCTAACGGCGCTGGACAAGGACGGGCTGTTGGTGCAGCTAGAACCGGTGTGGGGTAACGACGGGATGCGCATCTATGTGACAACCACAAATAGCTCAGATCACACCCTGGAGCAGTACTTGCTGAAGGTGCGTAGTGTAACCCCATCTATCTCTCAAATTTTTAATGAATTTATTTCTTTTTCCACAGGCGGCAGTACAGAAGAGTTTCCAGCTGCAGATGGTGACCCCATCCGGCTCATTGCTGCCACCGGGCGGCGTTATCACTCAGGAGATGCGCGTTGTGGCCTCGTCGAATGTAAGTCCTGCTGGATATATTATTTAGCAAGAACAATTTATAAGAATAATGCATATTTTGTGTTTTTAGGCGACTCTACGCATGCGACTGCGCATCCAGTATATGCTCGATGGCCAGCAGCAGGTGGAGCAGACAGAAGTTAGCGGCTTCCCGGATCAGCTGCCGGCGAGCGCGGAGTAGGGATACTTTCAACTGTATTAAAGCAAAAATCCAGATTAGCCTAATATATAATGCAAAATTCAACACAACAGCAACAGCAAAAGCAGCAACAACAACACTAACACACACACTGTGGTTGTCACACATTTATTGTAAAATAAGTTAACACACACACACACAGAGGGACAGCGAGACGGACATCCGACACCGACAGCCACACCCACGCCCACACCCACACCCACAGCAAGGTCTAGAAAAAGAAAAAAACACTTGTCGAGACTGTTTTTAAAGCGGGAGAAAATCAGAAGAAACAGCAGAGAATCAGTTAACTTTACATATATTTTTTGTTTCTAATTTATATTTCTATATATACATAAACACACACAACCACTAAATACTTGTCAAATCGAAATTGTTTTTCATTGTATTCATTTTTTCCCAATTCCCCAAATTCTGTGTGTTTTTTTTTTTTTGAGTAACTTTTGTGTGTAAAAGACAACGTTCAGTTTTAATTTAAGACAATAAAAGTCAAGCCTATTCTATAACTATCCAATACCTTATCCCCGAAACAAAAGAAAATTAACGCAAAACCCGATTGTGAAATTATGTTGGCAAAGCATTTAAAAAGAGAGAAGAAGAAAAGGGAAAAGCTTAGCATTTTTGAAATGGAGTTGAGGAAAAACGAGTGAATGCCATTTCAATCAGTTGATTTTTGTTATATTTCTATACATGTGTAATTCGATATTCCTCAATCTGAATCTGTTCTCTCTTTATTTACCCCGCTATGTAAGCATTCATATTATATATATATATATATTCTGATATATATTATGTATTGTTATTTCCTGTGTGCGCACGTACTTAAAGCGGAGAGGAGAATCAGGCAGCAGCAACCACAGAGAAAGTCTAAAGAAAGGAAGGAAGGGGAGAGCGAGAGCATAAGCCAGCAGATAGCGCACTGTGGAAAACTAGATAATATCTATTGATAAATATAATTATAACGAACGGAGCGGGACGAAGCAGCAGCTTAGAACTATATATGTAACTGATGATGATTAGTTGCTGGCGCCGAGGACGATTGCGATTTCGATGTTGACGATGATCGCGAGAAGCAAAGAAAATCCATTAACTATTATTATTATTATTATTATTATTACGATTATAAATGAATTACACGCAGCTGAATGGGACAAGAAAGAAAGGGAGAAAGGAGAGATAGATAGATAGAGAGAGAGGTAGGGAGGGAGGGGAAGTAATAACATTAACATATTGTACAATATATAATTATTATTTTTGTATTATTATCATTTCCTTTTATATCTTATACTTATATTCCACAAACCTTTTGAGCCGAAATAAACAAACGATTTCGTTTTATCGAAGGACAAAAACCACTCTTGACTTTTTATTATATCTGAAAAAAAGGATATGGTGGGGATCGATGAATTTTTAAGATAGAATACAATGTGTGGTGATACAAAAGCGTTTAAATCGATTTCTAATTATTAAAAATGTTATATTAGCTTGAATTTAAATAAAAAAAACAAAATGCTTCAAGAAATGCTGCTAGCAACATGTTGCGCAGCATCCATTGGTCTTGGCAACATGTCAATGTTTCGAACAGAATATTTTGCCATAGAAAAACTCCCATGTCACTCATTCGTAATCCGATTTTAAGGAAACACCCAAAATAAATTTCGAAAGAATAAACCTAGTTATAATATTTAATCAAATGGCTACCGAAAAGTCATATGTATATAGATTTTTCTATACTATATTAAGAAAAATGATAAAGGTTATAATAGTTTTGACTGGGACTTACCGCTGAAGAGGAGATCTTGTTATCCTATTTCTCCAATCCGTTGTCTTGAATCGATGTTCCTAGAAAGCAAAGTTCAATCCTTGGTGTGTCACAGGACATCAATTATATAATTTGAAGAGTTCCGGTGAAGCAAGCCGCCGTTCACGTTATTTAGATGTGTTAAAACAGTCATATAATCTTGTTGGGATCGAAAGCTATCACTGCCACTATAGGTCCGAACAAGAGGGGACCCGAGGGGAGACTGAGGAGGTTTGACTTTAGTGCCTCTATTTATAGTCTCAGCTTGGGCAGAGAAGAGCAGTGAGAGAGAGACAGAAATAGAGATAGCGAGAGAG
>VNJS01000299.1:0-36748 GCA_008042575.1 Drosophila watanabei
ATGCGCTTAAGAGAGAGATAAGCCGCGCGGGCTCTAAGGCAATAATATAATTCCAAACACACAAACATACTATATAGATTGGGAATGCAAAAAAATAAGATAAGTGAGCACCGTTTGGACCTTGAAGTTGTCGAACAGCTGTGTGTCCTTATCGACAGAGGCAAACTTTATTCCGTTACAGCCAGCAAACAGTCGACCAGGGAAGCTGATTCGATCGGCTTATCATCCTGAAGTGCTACTGACCGAAACCCCTACCTAATCCGATTCATAACAGTAGTGGGGGTTTTGATCATAATACTTGGAAGCGCTTATTTATGGGCACTAATCTAGAGGAGAGATTAACCTTCCATTGAAAATTTCTATGAACTTTGGAGATTGAACGGTTCTTGTGGGGGTCGGAATCGAACACTAACCAAATAAAGCAATAACGCAGTGTCATAACATCATAAAAAGGTTTCTAGATTCTTCCCTTTTTTTATGGCATACTTTTCTGCGACAATTTAAGCGATTTCAAATCTTGCACGTTTTTAATATCATCCTTGAAAGATTGAAAAGTTCCTGTGGGGGGTCGGAATCGAACTCCAATAAAATAAAGCAACAATGCAGCGTCATAACATCATATAAAGGTTTCTAAATTTTCCCTTTTTTAGAGCATACTTTTCTGTGACAATTTAAGCGATTTCAAATATGATCCTAGAAAGATTGAACGGTTCTTGTGGGAGGTCGGAATCAAACTCTAATAAAATAAAGCAAGAACGCAGTGTCATAAAATCATAAAAAGGTTTATAGATTTTTTCCTCTTTTTTAGAGCATACTTTTCTGCGAAAACTTAAGCGAATTCAAATCTTTTACGTTTTCAATATGATCCTAGAAAGATTAAACGGTTCTTGTGGGGGGTCGGAATCGAACTCTAATAAAATAAAGCAATAACGCAGTGTCATAACATCATAAAAAGCTAAATAGATACTTCCTTATTTTAAAGCATAATTTTATGCGACAATTTAAGCGAATTCAAATCTTGTACGTTTTAAAATGATCCCAGAAAGACATGACTTTCTATGAACATTGACCCCAATGTATCTTGTGTCAACTCCTTAGCTTCCCCGTTAATTGTGTGTGACACTGTTGATATTTTCAATCATGTCGCATCCGGCGATAATTACTAAGATCGATATCACCCATCGGAGGCACGTGCTCGGCGCAGATTCCTCAACGTTGTCAATTATGCAAAAATTCATTCCGATCGGTTTACTCTACAAATTTGCATTCTTCTCTCCCATATCTCAGCCCCGACTGCCTCCAATCTTTCTTTATTTGTTCCTCCCGCGCTCTCTCGCGGTACGTCAAGTGATTAAAGTTGCCCGTTTTTATTGCTTTTATTGTAGTATTTCTCTTGACAAGCCCAATTATCAAGTGTCACAGCTGTTGCTGCTGCTGCTGTGTTAGCACATCATCCATCCGCTGACACTGGTAAAAGATACAAAGCCCTGCCTGCAGGTGACTCAATCTCTTACAGGCTCCAAGTAATACCTATAAGATGTCCCTAATTGTGAGTTTCTCAGCTCCAGAGTTGACTTTATAGCAGGAAATTCTCAAAGGGAAGAGAAACATATAAAAAAAAACCGATTTGTAAATGCAAATGACATCGAAAAACAAAAGGCAAAACTCAATTACTTCCTCAAAAGGTTCACATACACTTGGGGAAGATGCCTAAAGCATATACCTATATACTCTCGGAACGCTTTACAAATGCGATTCAATTAGCATCTGTCGATTGCCACCTCAGAACACACTCGTCGTCTTCGGACTATACCCTTTCCCCCCCCTCTCAGACATTGTCAATTGAAGGCAAACACAAAAGCCAAGCAACCGAATCCGACGAATCCGAAACAGAAAGATGCCAAGATGCCAAGATGCCGCGGTGCCGAAATCGAAACGAAACTCCCGATTGTCAATAAGTTGTGTAAATAATTATTGTACACATATTTACGCGGCAATAAACAGAATCATCAAAGAACAACAACTAAAATCAATTTGATCGACTCAAATGCGCAAAAAAATCATCACAGAGAGCATGAAGTGGTGCTTTTGGAAGATTTAGTATCATACTTCGAATGGAAATTCTATTTTCTTTCTTTATCCTCAGTGTGGAACCTGAGTTTCCCTTGATTGTGCTATAAAATTGCCGGTTCAATCCTTTACTTTAATGTTAAGGCAACTTGATGTCTTAAAAGTGTGTCTTAAATCCATCAAATCCATAAGCTAACCTTGCTTTTGCTTCATAATTCCCAACTGGTTCAAGCTATAACATTTTTCCAAACTAGTTTTTATGATAAATTTAGAATTCTATGGTAATATCAAATTGTAAAGTCCTAATTCCTTGAACATTTTTACTAAAAACCATAAAAGTATCCTGCTTTTACTTTGAGATCGGTTAAAAACGTTTTGAAAGTCTTAATTCCTTTGCAGACAGAACCATAAACTTGTTGAGCTTGTAGTCTATAATTCTCAACTGCTTTTAGCTTTAATATAATTTCATTTTACATTTTTCTTCTCTTGTTGCTAAATACTTCAATGTTATTTGGTTATATTTAAATTTTCTATACGATTTCTTTTTTTCAAAAATTATAATTCAAAAGTACCTCTTATTGTCTTAAAAAATATTGACGCCGTCCCCTTTTTTTGCACGTACATTGAAATAATGCATATATAATCGATCTTTTAACCGCCTGATGTCAATTGCTAAGACAAATACGCGCTTAGTCAGTTATGACTAACTAGTTAACAAATCGTTAATTGAGGGAATCGGGGATACGAACTTGGGATTAACGTTACTTAGATACTTATGAATGTTACTTTTGGCTAAGGACTCACCTTTGTCTTGGTCACAATATTCGTGGCCAGCTTAACCACGGCAAAGTTGCCCTTGCCGATGGTCTTCTCCAGTTCATAGTATCCCACGCGCAGGAGCTTATCCACGGATATCTTGCTGGTCGATGGCACCTTGTAGTTTTGGGGCGTTGAGGTCGGGGGAGCCGCGGATGCTGCTGGTCCAGCCGTTGGTGTGGTGGCCATCGCAGATGGATTTTCTTTTTGGGGGGATTCACGACGGGATTGCTGATGGATGGGATTGGATTTCAGCGACGTAATTGGCTTCGGCGCACAGGAAATTCACTTAAAATGCATCTTCTTTTGTCGCGGAGTTCGTGCGCGATTTCAATTGCTGGCGGCGAGACTAAAACCGGAGACGGAGACGGAGACGGGACACGGGATACGGGTGATTGGTGTACGGAGAGCCGCCGCCAGCAACACTGAGACGCGATGATGATGTTTCCTCCTTATAATTTGCTACTAAATAATATTGCACTTAATTCGATTAAGAGGTCAATGGCAGCTTCTCGTTCGGATGCTCCGGCGGATTCTCGGTGGCGGGCAGTGGGCCATGCCCACCTGGCAACTCCGATTCGGACTTTATTTCACTCGGCACTTCCGGGGAACTTTATATATTTTATTTCTTGATTTTTTTTACGACACTTTCAAGTCTGATTTTTAATTGTTCTTTGTTTGGCCTCAAAATGCTTTTTACATTTCGATTTTGCACTGTTGTCACCTTTTTGAAGCAAAAAGAGGAAAATTATTATGTGAAGGCAAGTATTTTCCTATTTGTTGACCTTGGTTTTTGTTTTTCTTGTCTTTATCAAGGGTGGGCGTGGCACGCGTGTGTGTGTGTGTGTGGGTTAAAGAGCAAAACAAACACCAAAGATAGCAAAAAAAAGGAAAACCCATAAAACCAGGCGGACCGTGTTATCTATTCGGGCAGAAAACTCAAAGAAAACAAAAGGCGAACGCATGAAATATTTTTCCAACATTAATCACGGTTGATAGTTTTTAGTCCATGCCTTTTAAAGAATCTAATAAACAAAATACAAATTTATAAATATGGAATTTAAATGAATATTCCAACTCTACAATAATGTATTATGGCGCCAAGTTTTGGCGGTCAGTGTAAAGAGTTAAGTAAAGGTAAAGACAACCAAGAAGGCTAAGAAGCAGAAAACAGGGTTTTATGCTCCGTAAGCTGATCGGCAAAGAGCAAGAGAGTGGTACAGAGAGAGAGAGAGAGAGAGAGAGAGATAGGGAGATAGAGATATAGGGGCTCTCAATGGGTTAATGTACAGCATCAAGGTCATATGAAAACCGGGCACTTGCACATCTACAGCCACACATTCGCACATAATTGCCAAGCAAAAAAAAGAGAGAGAGGGGAATACGAAGGGAGACTCGCTCGCTGAGAGACACCATAAAAGAGAGAGAGGGGGCAATCGTCAAAAAAGCTCATTGAAATCAATTTAGAGCAGAGGCTGTGTGCGTTTGTGCGAAGAAGAAGAGGAAGCAGGCGGCGACGATGATGATCAAACATTAACTCGGCAGCAAGAACAACAACAAGAACACTCGCACATTCACATAATATAAACAAATTGTTTTTCCCCAAGCTCTCCATCTCGTCTTGCTCCTCTTCTTCCAGCTTCGCGTGATATTTCGCGGGTGCGAAAAGAGCAGCGGCAGCTGGACAACAATGCAAACGGTACCTCTCCCTTTCCATTGCCTCTCTCTCGCACGTTTTCACATTTCTAAAAGGTTTTTTCGATAGCTTTTCCTTTGTTTATTTGCATTAATCATTCACGGACACAAAACAGTTGCTAATCCATTCCAGTCAGGCAATAGAAGTGGGCGGCGGGCAAACTACCGGATAAACTGTTGATAAGACATACCGCACAAACCGGAGGAGAAGCAGAGAACCTGCCGAAGAGCTGTAGAGCGAAGTGCACGGAGTCAAAAGTCAAAGCTGAATGAACTTCCAAATTGGAAGCCAACTGGAGCTGCCGCCGCGCGAGAGGCTGCTACGTCACTTCCAGCATGCTTCCAGCGCACATGCGGGAGAGAGAGAGGGAGTGACACAAAGAGCGAAGAAGAGAGAGAGAGTAAAAAGGAGGAGAGTAAAAAGTGGGATGCAAAAGACGTCACCGGGTTAAAGGTACCGCTTCCGCTCAGAATCCTGTGGGTGTCACCTCATGCACTCGAAACTAAGTTGCTGTGCGATGGGAGAATGTAAAATCTTTACGAGTGCCGTTAAAAATGCTGTGAATTTAAAACTGGATCCAGCAGGTTAATTTTTGCTTTAACAAATCCTTGTAAGGACTTTAATTTATAGAAAGGAGGCTGCTTTTCGTACGATGTTAAAACCCTCCAAGGCTAAGCATTGTTGCTACCTTAATGTTTATCAAATTACAGAAAATTCCACTTGGGAATAGGGGAACCTCTTGGGGACTTGTCTTATGGATATAGTATAGTTCTTCCACGTATCGGGCCGTACTTTTGCTGATAACTACCAGCAGTAGCGCGCTTTATTTTTTTTACTAAATCAGAAAAGCGAAAATGATTAAAAAACATAAAAACAACGGCAACGACGAAATGCCGAAAAGGAACGACAAGTAGAATAAATGAGGCAACAAACCGAAAGCAAAAGAGGGAGAAAAGAGGGCGAAAACAGACAACAGAAAAGGCGGAGAACAGAGAAGAGAAACAACAACAAAGGCTAGAGAACTTGGACTTACACAGCAGCCAAAGCCAGACAGCAAAGCAGACGGCCAAGAAGGGGGTGCCGCAGAGTGGGAGGGCGGGAGATAGAGCCAAAGCAAACATGCGAGAGACAGTCGTCGCCGCCAGTCGCCCCCATCGATTGCTGAAGGCTAGAGGGAGAACGGGCTATCAGCGCCAGTATTTGCATGCCTGTGTGCGTGAGCGAGAAGGGGGGGGCGCAGCAGCAACAGTTTGTGGGTGTGCGAGCTGGTGTGTGTGTTTTTAAGGTTTCGAGGAGTCAAGGAATTTAACAGAAAAAATTAAACTTACACACACGGGGAGATATTATGACCCTTTCTACATTTTAGTTACTAATATTAAAATTTAAATATGGGTTTTCAATCCTATTTTGCTTATCAACTTGAGTATTTAATAAATTTTAATAAATTCTTAACGAAATATCAAACAAGTATTTTTCCCAGTGTATTGCATATGTGTGAGGACACCGCAAAACAAAAGAAAAACCCGTCGAGGTCGCACTCACACACAAAGACGGCCGCTCTTACAAGAGAAAGCACCTGCAATTGATAACGGGTCGCCAAATGGTAAATAGTATAAACAAGTAATGCGCAAGGTGTCCAATTAGACCACTCAACGGCAATTGGCTTTTTTGCTGCCTTATTTGCGTTTTACCGGAGTTGCCATGACGTACGCACACACACACTAGCGAGCTCGCACGAAAAGAGAGCCCGCACACACTGACACACTGGCTGTGCGTGGAAAAACGTCACGACTTCCACAAAGTGGAAAATCGTACGTACGCGCAGTTTTGTTTTTTCCCCAGGCTCTCGGTATCGAAGGTAAAACTTGCCGCAGCGCAGAGCACATAATTGCCATTCATGAATATGTTTTTAGCTTCCGCATCTCACGACCTGGCTAAGGTGGTGGCTACGTGACTCACGCACTGTCTTATTGGAACCACCTGGCTGTAATTGCATTAGTCCAGCAAGTGTGTCACGCGCCCACCACTGGAAATAGTTGGAAACATACACAAACACACATGAGAAAACATGTAAAATGCGTGCTGTTGTTGTTGTTATTCTGCCACCGCAACAACAGCAACAACAAAAACAAAAACCATACGAAAGCTGGTCAAACACAAAACACACTTGTAAATTTATTTAATCTTCGCTGCGACGCTGTGTTTCTTGTTTTCCTCTCTCCCTCTCACTTGAGTTGTTGGTTGTCGGTCCCGCTTACACATTACGATTTCGATCTCTCTATCTCGCCTCTCCTCTTCCCAGGCTTTCCATCACTTTACTTTATTATTTCCATTTGTCGCCGAGTTGTTGCTGCTGTTGCTTCTTCTTCGAGATTTCTTTTCACGTTGAATTTGTATTATATTTGCGTTATATTATATTCGCTTATCACTGGACAACAACAACAACAAAGCGGGCTGTTGTTGCTGCTCACTGCTGCTGCTGCTTACTGCTTATTGCCGTTGTACATTATATACTCGCACTCACACACTCACACTCGTATTTTGCACTCGAACTGTGGTAGCAATCTCGTACGCGTGGGCGAAGCGTGCTGCATTCAACATTTAACGATTAACAACACACACTGGCAATCACATTGCTGGATTTTCGGCAAAATTTGGCATAATTTGCGCCCTCGGCTAATTCTATTGGAATTTTTTCATCACGCCGTCGACGCGATTCTGATTGGACACGACACAGTGTGGCCCATCTGGCTGTTTACCCGCTACATCTGACGGCTTTCAAGCCAGCTGCGGTTTAGCGGTTTAGCGGCAATGTCAAAATAAAGTTCTACACGTTAACAGGACAGCGATGTAAAATTTTCCATGGTTGAGGTTGAATTCCCAATAGGGAATGTAAAATGGGTTCGGATTCCCAATCGGATTTTATAAAATCCCAATTGGTAGGTAACGTTAGAGTGTGACCAGTCCTTGGGCGAGGTCGAAATACCGAAACTAAAACCACACTGTGGGAAAATTTCGATGTTTGACAGCACTGAGCGGTGGTTTTGAATTTCTTATACGCTAACCCACACTGCATTTTGTGAATTGTGAAAATTTTAATCTTAATTTTAAAGTCTGTAAAAGAAAAAGGAAAAAAAGCATATTATTTAGGGGAAATATAAACTGGGACTAAGAGTATTAATGTATGAAAAGTTGTGATACATCGTTCCCCATTTTCTAATAAGAATATGTTCTTTTCTTATTAGAAATAGAAGGAACGTTTCTTACATTCTCATGTATGTAAAATGTAATGTAATGTCTTACAAGGTAAAATGTAAATGTAAAAATGTAAAAAATTCTTACCCAGCTTTTTAAACTGCATTTTTCGAAACGATTCTCAGCTTAAAAGTATGGCTGGCTCATCGGAGTGCCTGCTTTCTGGGTCGACTTCTCGGCCTTGGTGCTGGTCGCCGCCTGTGCCGCCGGCATCCCCTTCTTGGTCAGCATTTCCTTGGGGACCTCGCGGGCCGTGTACCAACCCGGATTTACGGTTTTTAGCCAGACATTCGAGCGGCACTCGAGACCTCTGAGCACCTTGGCCACGCAACCGTTGGACGCCATTTTTTGTTTCGCTTAGAAAAGTTATAAAAAAGAAAAAAAATTAATATTTTTAGACTGAAAACATACAAATTCGTTCGAAGCAGGAAAGTGAACCGTCTCTGTGAAGTGTGTTTCTAACAATAATTTCAAACTGACGCAGTTTTGAGCGCCTGCTTTTGTAACGGTTTTATTTGACACTTCCTGCGCAGCCTGGAATACGCACTGAAGGAAGGAAGGAAGGAAGGAAGGAAGGAAGGAAGGAAGGAAGGAAGGAAGGAAGGAAGTCTGGAAGGCGCCCGGCCATGAATGAAACTTCCAACTTCCAACTGGCCATTCAAACTCTCTGTCGGCTGAATGAAACTGGAGCCGGGAATGCCACTATTATGGTAAAGTGCGTGGGCGTTGGGAGAGAGAGAGAGATGGAGATTCTGGATAAATGAGAGCGGGAATAGCAAAACATACGCAGAGAGAGGGGAGAAAGAGAGCGAGAGCAGGAGTTACGCATCAGAAGTCGTGTGACGTCAGCTGAAAGTTTGTTTAGACACTTAGAAAAAATAGAAAACTCTTTAAATATAAATTAAAATAAAAAAATAAAAACTTGGAATTATTAAATATAATAAAATTATAATTCATATAACTTTTGAACTTTTCTTATACAAGTTTTACATAATATATTTTTTAAAAGAAATTAATCTTAATTTATAATTTAATATGTTTTTAATAAAGTTAAAAAGAGAAAGGTCTCCAATTAAAATTCTAAGTGTAATAATTGACTCCAGGCTGGCCTTGATTTGCTCGTCAAGGCATTCTTCCCAGAATAATTATGGACCATAGAGTGCAATCAAAATTTTCAATGAACCCACAAGCTCGAGAAAAAGCAAGAAAAACCACAGAAAAAGTTGAGCGAGCGAGCGGTGGAGAGTTTCAAAAATTAGACAAGGTCTAAATTCAAATTTGTAAGAGAGAAGAGAGAGAAACCGAAAATGGTTCGGAGAAGACTTCTGAGTAGTTCGGCCAAGCAGGCTTCGATGAGCGCCTACCAGAATTTCTGGCAGCAGCAGCAGCAGCAGCAGGCGCAGGCGCAGGGTCCCCTGGTCCTCTCCATGCCCCAGTACTGGCACTCGGTGTGCCCCCAGCTGGGCGGAGCGGCGAGTCCTTCGCGGCGCCAGCTGGTGAAGCAGCCCAGGGAGGCCGCCGAGCAGCAGCAGCAGCAGCAGGTGCCCCTTCAGCGGGAGTACCAGACCATGTGGGGCCGGTGCTGCGGCAACCAGGGAGCTCTGCTCAAGCCCGGGGCCATCATGCCCGCCTTTCCCCATCTCGGCTACCGCCAGGTGCCCGCCCGAGCTGTGCCCTCAGTGCAGCCCCAAAGGTCCTTTCAGTATACTCAGCAGCAGGGCAACTTTCTCACCTATCCCGCGGCTGTCCAAATGCACCAAATGGCGTGGCAGCAGCAGGCGCAGCAGCAGCAGCAGCAGCATCCTCGTGTGCCAGCTCCCGTGGGTATCCTGAAGAAGGCGTCGCAGCACGAGAGTGCCGGAGGCCACACTGCCAAGAGAGTGACCATCAAGGCTCCGGCCCGCTTTCAGGCGCCTTCAGTGGAGCAGGTGAAGCCCGTGAAGCCCCGGCCCGAGGTTCCGCGAAGGCCGTCTAAGAGGATGCGGCAGCATTTGCTCAGAAGAGAGCAGCAGAAGGTGCTGCAGCAGCAGATTTTGCAGCAAAAGCAGTTGCAGACGCAGCAGAAGGAGCAAAAGGAGCTCCAGAAGCTGCAGAAGCTGCAAAAGAAGCTCCAGAGAAAGCAGGAGCAGCAGAAGGCGCTCCAGAAGAACCACCACCGCCTCGACCTGGAGAAGGTGCAGCAGCAGATGCAGCAGTATCGCCAGAAGCAGCAGCAGCTTCACGAATCCGACGAGAAGCACCGCCGGGCCCGGAAGCTCCTGGAGAGAAGTAATTACTTTAATATCGGGAAAATCGCCAGCAACTTTCTGGAAAATTCCGACTCGGAGATCTCCTTGTCGCAGGAGCGTAACAGAAACCACAACTTTTCGTATCGGGAAACCAAAAAGAGTCCCGACAGGGAAAAGCCTGAAGTTCCCAGGAAGAGAGTCAAGGAAAAGAGCCACTCGTCCCGCCTCAAGGATCCTCTGGACTTGGGAAACGAAAGCAGCACCATAACCCTTACGACAGAGCAAAGTCAGGCCGATGGTGAGCCCGCAAAGGATCCATATGGCAGTGGAACCACTCTGGTGGACAAGGCCACCAACACCCAGAGCGATCCCCTGAACGAGCTCCTCAGGCAAGTGCCCTTGAGGTTCCCCTCGGCCACGGGCAAGGGTCCCAGGAAACTCAATATCAACGAACTGCTGAGGAGTGAACCGGCCAAGGGCTTGGACGCGGATCCCCTGTGCCAGTCTCTAAGGCAGCTGGTGGCCTTTATGTGTGAGTCCAGGGAGAAACTAACTGATCCCGAGAGGCAGAGCAGGCTGAGAGCAGGATCCGGCGGCGATGATGGTGGCCTAAGGAAGCAGTACTCTGTGTACTTGATGGTGACCTCGGAGGACGAGGACGAAGGCGAAGCGAATCGTTTCAGGATCTCCGGCGGCGAAAGGTTTCCAGGGGATGAAGATGACGAGTTCTCGCAGCACTGTGCCGATGCCTATCAGGACGAGTGTCCCAGGTAAGTCCTCCAGGAGAAGAGAATAGCGCATCCTGACGTTGAACCCAGATTAGGTCGCCGGAGAAGGCTGCGCAGGCGCTTGAGCAGTCGCCTGGATGACCTGGACTGTCTCTCCTCCGGTCCCCTGCAGTTCCTGCCCATGAGAAGGCCCCTGCACTGGCCCAAGCCGGACTACTCCAAGCTGAACCAAGGACGTGCGAGTCCCCCACGGGTTCGGTCTCGTTCCTCCTCCAAGCAGCTCATCCAAATGCGCAGTCAGAGATCTGTGTGCTCGGTGCTGGACCCGAAGCGCAGCTGGAAGCTGTGGGAGGACCTGCCGATGACCGCCAGGACCCTGAACAGGGCCTACAGTCGCCTGTGGACCAGATCGGGAGGCCAGAGCTGTACTAAATTTTAGCCTTTATCCATTTTCTTTGTAAACTAAACTCGATTAAGTTAAGGTGACCTTCGGCCATCGGTGAAGCCTGAAGTGGAGCTTTATTCCAGCCAAATTACGGCTGTGTTTTGGTGGAATAAAGCTAGACCCAAGGCTTCCCCATTGGTGAGAGGTTGTTTCCCTTGCTTAAGTTGAAATAAAAGTCTGCCTTGACTGGTACTTTCATGCCTGATCCTTTTCTCTTTGTGTTTCCAGTCAAAACTATTTGTTTCGTTTCGCAGAAACTTCACACCTTTCGTTCAGCAGTTTGTCCAAATCTGTTATGTAACACCTTTATGTTGTCCGGAATTACTTAAGAACCCAGAACTTTCCAATGGCTGACCTAGTCAATCCCTCAAATCTAACCACCGAGCATGGTGTCATCGAAGCCAAGGATTCCAAGGACTCCAAGGGAGAAGAGGAGCGCTTGAGAATGGAGGGCGGTAATTGCGATTGCAATTCGAACAACTGCACCTGCCCACCGACTATAGACCTGCAACAACCGATGTACCAGCCCCAAGTCGGTTGTGGTTGCCAGGACACTCAATGGCAGGCCCAACAATGGCAGGATATTGGTGCAGTATCAATACCGGCGTCCCAGTGCCAGTGCCAGTCCTATGGTCAGCCCAGTCAGGATTATGGCTGCTGCTCGAAGGCGCCCTCGGGCCACTACATGGACTACAAGGGGTTCCAGCACAGCCCCAAGCAGAATCCCATCTACGTGCCGGCGTGTGGCAGCGTGTATTCGCGGGAGTCTCGCCAGGGACTCATCTCCGCCAGCTGCGGCAGTTGCGCCTCAATAGCACCGATTGCTCCGATGGTGGGCTGTGCGCCGACCCGAACGAACTCCAAGATCGGATTCGCTGGCGTCAAGGGGTCCTATGAGAGGCTGCGTTGTCGGAAAAGAAAGGAAGCCGAGTGCTGCTCCAAAGCCAGGACTCCCACGAGGATCCTGTCGCTGGAGAAGTGCTGTGCCACCGCAGCCAGATTGAGTCCTGAAAGGCCCTGCTGCCGAAGGTCCTCTGCGTCTCGGAGCTGCGATACTCGCCATCATGGTCACTCCCACTGTCACTCGCGTCGTAGGCGGTCATGTGCGCCGCCACCATGTGCGCCGCCACCATGTGCACCGCCACCATGCCCACCGCCATGTCCTCCGCCTCCGTGTCCGCCGCCTTCCTGCTGCGGATCCAGATCCAGGAACAGATCCAGGAGCTGCTCGAGAAGGAGCAACAGGTGCAGGGCAAGCAGCGTCTGCAGCACCCCCAGCGACTACATGGAGCGGAATCGGTACGGGGTCTCGTGCCTCAAGAGTCCTATTGTAAGGACCACCTCCTGCTACAGTGGCCACTGCTGCGGGAACTCCGGCCACAACCGATCACGATCGCCGGGCTGTTCGTCGCCCTACGGGGCCTATAGACGGAGTTGCCGGAAGACACCCTCCTGCCTGGCAATGGAGCCGGTTATGTGCTTCCGGCCGAGGTCACGATCCCCGAGCTGCAACAGGCACCAGTCGGGGAGCAACAGACGCAGCTGTCGCAAGCCAGCGCCCTGCTCGAACGAAACCCTGATGGAGCAGCCCGTGAAGAGCTATCGCTTCAGCTGTCCCGAGAACCGGACCATGACGCTCTGTCCCCACTGCCAGAAGACGATGAGGCAGCGTTGCTCGTCGGCGAACAAGAGATGCGCCTCGGGAGCCACCCAAAAGGGATGCACCAAGTGCAAGCCCAAGGAAGTGCCCGTAAGATGATGTATTGTCCTACTTTGTCCTTTCATAACTGAATATTCACTTTCCACCTGCGTTCCCAGAGCATCCGGTGTATCTACAAGACCCTCAGCCGGAACTTGACGCGTCCCAAGCCGGCGATCTACAAGGCCAAGTACGAGCTGATCCTGTGCTGCAAGAAGCGGCGGTGCCAGGGCGGCGCCAACGAGCATCATCCCCACCACACGATGCCCAGCAAAGTCCCGACCATGAAGAGGCCGCAGAAGTACTCGGAGTCGCCAGCCAGGATACCGAGTAAGGTTCTCCTTCAGCCTTCATATCCTCCGCTATAATGGGACTTCTTTTCTATTCGCAGACTATTCTAGTGGACAGAGTCCTGTAAGGTATTCCCAACAGAGGCCAATGGCATCCACGCCTGCCCCAGCTAACGCTTACCAAAGTCGGTCTAGACCAGCTTCTGATCACTATCCAAATCGAATGGGATCTCCGTTGCCTCAAAGGATGCTCTCTGACCACCATTCCAGCCGATTAACTACTCCCTCGCCCGCCAGGGCGCTTTCGGATCACCATTCAGGTCGAAGAGGGGCTACTTCGCCTACCCAAAGGCGGAACCACTCGGAACATGGAGCCTCGACGTCGGGAAGAGATCCCCGCTTGGCTGCAATGTCGGGAAGAAACTCTCCCACAGTTTCGACGACGATGGGAAGAGATCCTCGCTTGGCTTCAACGTCGGGAAGAAACTCATCCTTAGCTTCAACGTCGCGTAGAGATCCTGCCGCAGGCTCAAGGCCACCTCAGTCTCAGTTTGTGCAACCAATGGGACCTCAAATGCCACCTCAAATGGCTCCACAAATGGCTCCTCAAATGGCTCCTCATATGACACCACAAATGGCACCACAAAAGGCTCCTCAAATGGCTCCTCACATGCCACCTCAAATAGCTCCTCAAATGGCACCCAAATTAGAGCCTCAATCGGCATCACATCCCAAGGATGAGCACAAGTCCAAGCCGCCTGCAGAGGAAGAACCCAGTTCTTCAAAGCACCGACATCGTTCCCATAAGGAGAAGGACAAGTCCCACCGCAAGGAAAAGGAACAGGATCAACAGCAGCAACAGCAACAAGCTCGCCAGCAAGAGGAGCCTCATTCGTCGTCTCATTCGGCGGAAGCCAAGAGCCGAGAGCTGGCACCAGGTCACATGGTTAATCCTTCGCCACCGGGCAACCAGCCACAAAGGCTAACCAACTACATGGGCGCGGAGATCAATCCGTATTACCGAGGGACCTTTCTGAACACGCGTTCCCGGGGAGGATTTCGTCCCTCGACCCACTCGGGCTCCGTCCAGCAGAGCACGCTGACGGTCGGTGAGCCGAGGAGGCGGAAATTTTCCTCGTTATCGCTGATGCCACCCAAGTGGACGGGACTGGGCCAGCTGCAGTCCTGGGTCTTCGGTGAGCCGTACGTGGGGAACACCACTTCGCGGGCCAGCTGCTGGACCTGGCGCCAGATCTTCGGGCGGGCCAAGAAGCGGAACCAGCACAGGGCCAGGTCACAAGATGCCAACCAATAGGTTGCCTCGAGGCATGTGTCGACTGAGATTTTTTTATCACATGAATCTTTTTTCGGTAGCAACAAAATTATGGACCACAGGAGGAGCTCGGAGGCGTTCCATCAGACTTTCTCCTCGCACGAGGCCAGCGCCTCCGATGTCTCCCAGCAGACGACTTGCGCTCGCCGTCAGCGAACCGGCGTTCCGTGTCCAGGCAGTCGCTCGGATAATGCCGAGAGGATCTACATTCTGAAGAACCGCGACCACACGGTGCCATCCTTCCTGGGGAAACTGTGTGCCAGGCGGGCCACCAACTGCACGGGAAAGTGCTCCAGTCGCTCCACTAACTGCACAACAGAGTGTCCCAGTCGCTCCACCAACCGCTCCGAGTATCCCTCCCAGGACAGTCTTGGTGGGGAGAAGATAAAGCTTAGTCCAAATCCAAATCCAAAGCCAAAGCCAAACCCAAAGCCAGCAAAGAACGCTCCACGTAGAGCTGGCGGTCGCGGTATGGTTTGTCCCATCTGTGGCCAGGCGGAGATCACTGAACCGGGTCAGAACATGTGTCTCCAGTGCAGTGAGAGGATCCATGCGGCGGTGAGCAACTACCTCCAGTGTGCGTGTCCGCCGAAGGAGCAGCCGGCGAGCGGCCAGAACGGACAGCCAGGAGCAAGTGTACATTGGCAGCAGGTCGGCAGCTCCACAGCTAATCCGAACTTGAACGTCATTGTCCTGCAGGATTGCCAGACCAAGCAGGAGCTGTTCGATCAGCTGGCCAACGCCATGAAGAGCACTGGATGCCAGTTGCAGAATGCACCGCCACCTCAAGCAACTTGCTACCAATATCAGCTGCAGAATCCACAGCCACCTTGCTACCAAGCACCACAAACACCTTGCTGCCAGAATCCACAATCATCTTGCTACCAAAATCAAGTGCAGAATCCACAACCGGCGCAGTCAAGTTGCTGCCAAAATCAGGTGCAGAATCCGCAACCATCTTGTTACTGCTGCCAGAACAACACGGATAGCAACCTGGCTAACAAGAGCAATCCCTTGTGCGGCTGCATAGACTACGAGTACGTGGAGTACAACAGGAGCTATGAGTACCCAAAGGACTATGACTACCGGTACGACCTTTGTCCGGGGAAGCGTCCGGCTCCGTGTCCGTGTTCGAGTCAGGCTCCATGTCCAGGTTGTTACTCGGACGGTAAGTTTCAAGAGAACAGGATGCTCTGCCTTACCAACTTAACTACCAACTCTCCCTCTCCTTTACAGGTTACGATGACGATAGATGCCATTGCACGCCCTGCACCAGCTACGACATCTGTCCCATGAGGAAAACTCTCTGTTCGAGAGCGTGCTGCAACGGTTGCCAGGATCAGGATCTCGAACAGGATTGCAGCTGCGCCTGCGAGTTCTGTAGCCAGGGATTCGAGTCCAGGGAAAAGCTGGCCCAGCTGATAGCCCAGGCTCTGGAGATTTTCGTTTCCGGTCACCAAGGAAAAAAGGATAAGAAGCCAAACAACAGCAACAACAACAACAAGAAGAAGAAAAAGAAACCCAAAAACGAAAAGGGAAAAGCAGCAGCTTCGGTTGAAACTATTCAGAAAAAGGATCCCAAACAATCGAAACCCAAGAGGAGACCCAAACGACCTAAGAAGCCAAAGCGGGCTCCCGGAGGAGTGGGAACCGAAGTGCATGTGCTCAGCCAACCCCAAGGATCGCCTGAGAAGCAAGGATCTAACCCGGCCAGCATGATGTCAAACTGCAGCTCAAACGGCAGGAGGAACAGCTTCGCAAATCTCCATCGTTTCCGCCGCAAGCGGCTGCCAGCCAAGGACACACCGATGCCGAGCGAGTCCTCCAGTGCGGACAGTTCGCAGGGCATCAGATGTCCGCCGGCCTTCTTCCTGCCCGACTGCGACTCGTGTGGCAGTGGCTTCTGGGCCCGTTCCTGCTCCAAGTGCGGTGGCGGCGACAGCCGCCGGCGAAGAAGAGCCCGTCGAAGGAATAGACATCAACACCGACAGTCGGAGCACTCCGAGAGCAACGAGTGTCAGCAGCGGGATGGTGAGGAGGATCGCCGATGGCAGGGGAGAGGTAATGACATCTCCAGTGCTAGTCAGAACAGGACAACCGGAGGCGGTAGGAGTTCCTCGCTTCTGCTTGGCCTCAGTCCCATTGCCCACTATCGGCCGGGCATGATGAAGTTCCCGGTGAACTACCTGCTCGCGGGCACCAACTACCGCCGCCGGCTGGTGCGCACCGCTGCCGGTGTTACGCTCCACCAGAAGCCCTACCGGGACAGGGCCGAGGTCAAGGACCTGCCCAGCTTCCCCTGCCACAAGGAGTCGAGCCACCTGGACTGCCGAATCCAGCCCCCGGCCAAGAAGTGGCTGTGAGCTCCCAGAGAGCGCCTCGCCGGAAGGTATGCATTGTCGGGGACCGAAGCCCAGCTTCGATCCGCGACCTAGTGCATAAGGTCCGTCCAGCCGCGTGGTGTGGTCTATAGTTTTCGTTAACCCAAAATTCCCAGTAAGCCAAATTAAGTAATAAACCGGAAAAACCCCAAAAGTTTTGAGAGCTTTTCATTAAAAAAAGAGGTGTGACATAAGGTAAACCTTCTCTTTTACAAAGATCTAAATTACTTCCTAGTTGTAATTTATTCTGAACTTTATGCATCTCTTTTCATTACCTTCAAATCCTTGCATCTTAATCCATCTATTTATCTGCATTATCCTTCAATGGCAAACAATTCAGCTGAAATTTTCCAGCTAATTTCCTGATCTTCCGGTTTCCGCCTTCCGCTTTGCGACTTCCCTCCGCCTACTGCTGGCACCGTTTCCGCTTCCTGTGGCCCAGATTAACCGCTTAGGGGCGGTGCAAATCAAAAGGACGTGGACAGCCATGAGCCGGAGACAAACAATTAACGCCGCAGGCGTTTCCTCATCGCCACCGGGCCATAAAAAGTCACTAATCACCGGCAATATTTTGGGAGTTTGTACCTGTCCGTGGACGTGGACGTGAGCGGACAATGCTCAGCCAGAATTTACCAAAAATCTTGGGACGAGGCCAGAATCGAATTGAGGTCCTGCACTGCGCTTCCTGCGCTGCATTTCACACTGCCTGAAAATGAGAAACTAATTTGGTTGCCCCGCTGCGTTTGCCGCGCCACATGTCCTGCGGAGAGGAGATGACGGGATGATCGGTGCACTTGGAGAAATTATAAAGGAAATTAATTAATGGATATTTCTGAAACTATGAAATTTCATTCAAGCAATATATCTTAATATCAAGAGTTAAGTAAACATAAAATATAAGTTAAAGTGAACATAAAATATAAGTCAAAGTAAAAGTAGTAAATTATCAAATATAAAAGAATTCTAAAAAAAACTTCTGCTTACAAATATAAGACTTGAGAATTATAAAAAAAGGTGTTTTTTCTTTTGCAGAGTAGAAACTTGTGATTTATAAGCTACCTTTAATAAAATTTAATTTTAAAACCTTCCTGGAAGCGTAAATAAATATCTTTAAAATATAGAATTTAATAATAGGGAATGTCTAGATCGTCGTGCTGGTAATGCTCATGAAATATTTACATTTTTTTTTAAACTCTATACACATTTTTTCTCAGTTTATAAATGTTAATTGCTACGCACCGCGTTCTACGCACTTTTTGCGCCGCTCAGCAGGACATCCTTTTCCTTGTTATTGTTGTTTGACAACATTTGTTTTTACAATTCTTTGCTCCTCGCTCCTGCTCGCTCTCGCTTCCTCTGCCTCGTCCTTTTCCCCTGCTCCTGCCTCTGCTCCTGTTTGTGTACAGAGTACGCGCCTTCTCCTCGGGATTCCCCCATACCATTTCCCATTACCAATCCTGATCCCCTTCCCGTTTCCGGGGCTCACACGAAGCCTTCAACGTCGAAGCAACAGATGATTCGTGCTCTGGCTCCTGTGGCAGGACCTAATCCCATGTGCTGTTGTTGTTGCAGCAGCAGGCAGACTCGGGCAGGAAATGCAATTGTCTAGCCTCAAATATTTGCCAAATGCGCCGAGCCATTCATCCAGCGGATGCACGTATCTACGGGATGTCGATTGGCATCGATCCATTGTCCTTTGCTTTGTGTTTGCCTGTCCAAACAGTATTGCCAAGTTACTTTTTAATTTTCTGCTATACTTTGGGCTTGTGTTTACTTTTTGGCAGAGTAAACTGGTTTTCTACTGAATTTTATTTATTTGTTATTTAAGTAAATACAAAATAAGATTTTGTTTATTAAATTGAATCATAAACTTAACAAATTTATAGTGCAGTTATGACCCTATTGCAAAAACAACTCTAGTGCGAGACAACAGAAAATCATAGCTATGATCTTTTTAAATTACTTTCATCTTAAAATCATTTTTCTTTTCTACTTATTTATTATATATACAAATTTTACTCTATATTATACATAACCCCTTGAGATACTTTCCTTACCTACACATAAATCCAACCTTTCTTCCTTCTACTCCCCTTCAAACCGCCCACAAATCGTGATCTTAAACCTGGTAGATCTCTGTAAGTGGTTTAACTGACAAAGAAGCGTCGCCTCATTAGGGATTTCTCCTATTCCGGAGACAATCGGTGGGCTGTGCTGAGAGCTTTCCTCGCTCTGGCTGCTGCGGATTGTTCTTGGTCATGTCGTCGTGGGTTTAATTTGGTTTACTGCCCGACCACCGACATTTACGTGACACGTTTTGTAAGTAAGTACGTAAAGTTCCCATTGTGGCTGGCTGTTAATCAGATTCACGGAGCATTTCTTCACCGTCGTTCTCTCTTTATTTACGTTCATTGTTATCATTTGAAAATGCCTTAATCCGAATTTATGAAACGAAAGCGGAAGTCGGCAGCCGCTGTGGCTGTGTCTCTGCCTGCGGCTTGTTGCCCCATTGTCTCCGGTGGTGTTCGGTGTACGGTTTACGGTCTTTGGCATTCGAATCTCTCTCAGTTTCCCATCAGCTCTCCCATCGCCAAGATCTTGTCTTGGAATCTGTAAGGTACTCTGGGAAAAAATAGATGACATTATTAAATTTGTAATATTTTTTGAAATTACATTTTTAGAATTCGAACTTGGGAATTATTGGGATTTATTGCGCTCCATTAAATGTGTTTTCTTTTTGAGATTAAAAGGTAACAAAGTCAAAACAAAATCTGCATTGATCTTAATGTCTTCACAGCTTAAATTGCATTAGAATTCCCAACCGGTTCTAGCCTAAGATACTAATGATGCTTCCTGTTGAAACAACTGGGAACTTTCAAGCTACGAAAACTGATATCTTATCATATATTTTTTTTACTCCCATAAAAACAAACAAATTTTTCATAAATATACAAAAAATATATAACAAATTTCTAGTAATTATTTATTTCTTCCAGTGCATTTCTTCATTTCACAGTCTGTGTGGCATTTTTCGTTTTTGGGAATGTTTGTGTCTGCGCCAGTTTCTTTACGAGCGCGTCTTATTTTTTCAGCTTTTTCTTACTTTTTATTTACGGTTACTTGATTTGGTTTTATTATGATTCTTTTTCTGATTGATTCGGACGTTTTTGTAGTAAGATTTTCCTCGTGGAAACTCCAGCATGACAGCTGCTACTAGCAGGCGAAAAATTCCCCGAAGGAGAGAAGAAAATGCTGAAAACTTTATGACTAGCTGGGAGAGATGCCACACAATCTGTTTATTGATTTATAGCCCGGGGAAAGTGCCAATAAAACGTAGGGGAAACTGCTGCTTGTTCGGGATTATGTGGGGGAAGTCCCTCGTAAAAATAACTATAACTAACTTGCTCACGCCCAGAGCAGAGCCCCAGCTTTCTGTATATATTTCCGATCTTTAATGACTCCAAGACTCGTAAATCGTTTAGTTTTCGGGGGTGGTTTTAGCTCTATATATAGTCAGCCAGCGGGTTGGATATATTTGGTACATTTCTGGGATATATCCAAGGCACGCGATGCTCCCCCGAATGAATGGATGAAAATCCATCTGCCAGATGTGTAAATTATAACTATCGAACGGGGAGGGGGCTTAACTTCCTTTTGGCCGGCAATTTATGCACAAACACACAATCCGGTTTCTGGACTCGGGCACGTAATTGAAAATCAACAAGGCTAAGCAAATATATATCCAAGGCAATCGTAATTATCAGACGGACTCACTGAAATTACCTCACAGAGTCACGTACATACGTTCGCCTAAGTAAACATCCTGAGAGTTGGGTTTTATTATTGTTTTTTGGCAACTCTCATTGCACATCCTGTTGATGATTCTTATCGCCTTCGTTGGGAAATGCCTGGCGATTCAAATGCCGATTCCTGGCCAGACAATAGGGATATAGGGAATATGTTAGATCGTTTGCCAGGGGCAGATGTTTTGGCTTGGGTTCATCCTGCATATGTGAAGGGGATGAGCCGGGGATTAACTGTAGAGGCACTGAGAGAAAAATGTAGCAAGCTAAAAAGGGAATTTAAATAGCAAAAATATTTGAAATGTAAAGCAGGCCAGGTTAAGTCTTTCAATAGAAGTCTCACTTTCAATCTCCAAGCTTTTATTATATTTTTCGTATCACAAAATGCTGCCCGTTTGGACGCCTTTGTTTCTACTGGTCCTGCAGATCCTGGCCAGCGTGTGGGGTATGCCTTGTAAGCACCAAGATCTCTTTAAATAGAAGATACAAACTAAAGTTTATCCCTAGTAATGCTCAATATGGAGGCTATGCAGGGGATTTTCCGCCACCATGAGACTGCAAGAGTGAAGGGAAGTGAAAAGTGTCCTGTTGAACTTAATCGTGAGTTTTTATATTCTTATTTCTCATAATTATGTTAATAAATTTATATAAATTTGTAGCTGCAGTAAAGAACTTTCTTTCTTGGCCCAATGAAGAAGGTAACAAAGACCAGACCGTTCTTGATGAGGAGCCTAAACCGGAGAAGGTTTTAGGCCCAGAAGAACCCCATAAGAATGAAGTGGAGGTGGCCTTCAACTTTCAGAATTTGGAACTAAAACCAGCTATTGAAAATAAAGGAGACAAGGTCCTAGAACCGAATGAGGTGAAGGTTCAAGGAAATGGTAAAGAACGAATTAGAAGGGCACCAAATCGGGAATCTCAGGGAAATGTTAAAGGTATTTAAAACTTTTAAAAACTATATTTTACAACTTTCTAATCCTTAAGGCCGCAAATCGAGGCAGATAAACCCTAAACTGGTGGACTACAGGCAGAAGCTTGTCAGCGACAAGGCCAATCCTTACTTTAAAAACCTTCATTAGGAACTGACTTTATTTATTTATATTTTCTATTTTCTAAATTGTGTTGAAATGTATTAAATGCTTGTTTCAAGGAGACCTCTTTTTTGCCAGTGTGAACTATCTAACTAGATCTCTGAGAGTCCTGCGCCTTGCAATTAGAAATGATTAGAGCGTCGCCACAATCAATTAAGGACTTTTTTTTTACCAATGGTACCTACTCTCAATTTATTTGGCCAGCGATTGATGAGGGATGCTGATAAACAAGCCATTAGATGCACTTGAGATCGCAACAGGACACCGCTTCAAAGGGCAGGAGGTGTAACATCTGCGCTGGCATTCGAGAAGCGAGTCCTGAGCTCCGAATCCTGATCTTTTTTGGGGCGTACGCGTGCTGCAACTCGATCGATCGATGGATGGATGGATTGAAGGATAAGGATTCCCGGTAAGCTGGCGTAACTCGATCATCGGCATGATCTCTCCGTTCACGCGTGGAGGATTCGTAAAAGGATTCGGCACTTGACAGCTCCAGACACATGTCGGACTCACACCACAAGGTCCTTGGCCATATGCTGCGATTTCCCCAAAAAAGGATCTCCTCTTGGCATGCGTGTGTGGCAGCCGCAAGAGCTGAGAGCCACCGAATGCCTTTTACATTGAAATGCTTTTTAGTGCGCGGCAGGAAAAGGATTTCCTGTAATTACTCGCCGATCCCCGAGCGGAGCTGAATAATTAGGAGGGTTTTTCAAAAAAATTAATCATTCATCTACTCACAAAATAACTGAATGAATGAGTGAGTATATGAATGAGCGTGCTGGGTGTGGAATGATAAATCCCTGAAAAATGGTAATTGGAAATTGTGATAAATTAAGTGACAAAGTCAAGGCGAAGAGTTGTGAACTAAGAGTGAAAAATCTTATATTTCTAATAATAAATTCCTAGAATATAATGAAAATTTGATCACAGCTTCTTTAGGGATTTGGTAGTATTTTTCTGGGGCAGAGATTAACCTATACATTCTCCCTTCTGTTTTTAAATTCCCTTTTTAATGCAAGAAAATACAAAATACCTTAAAGTCCGCTTTTAAAATCTCTTAATCCTTTAACAAAAAAGTACACACATTGAGAGCCAAAGTTAACCCACATATTTTTCTGTAGGCCAAGGGACTCTCTTTGTTTGTTGTCTCCTGTGTTTTGAGACCCGGGAACTTTACTTCCATTGACCTCAGATGTTGACTCAATCAGCTTAACAGGGAACAGAGATGCGGGTCTGCAGGTACACTGA
Organism: Drosophila watanabei; assembly: GCA_008042575.1. Taxonomy (NCBI): domain Eukaryota; kingdom Metazoa; phylum Arthropoda; class Insecta; order Diptera; family Drosophilidae; genus Drosophila; species Drosophila watanabei. Next base: position 23,084 of record VNJS01000299.1, read on the forward strand.
AGAAATAATGTTTAAAATTGTATTTATATAATATTTATAAAATAAAAATAATTATTTAAATAATATTCTATATATATATACAAATAATTATTTAAATAATATTTTATATAAATCAAATAAATATAACTATTTAGACATTGACCTAAGTAATACAAAATATCCGTACATAAAAGCGCCGTAAAAATCCCTTCTCTGTGGACATCTCACACCTAAAATTCCCAAGTCTGAATTCAGTACCTAAAACATGAGAACCGATTTAATAAAAATAAATAGAAAAAAGATCCTCGCTTTCTGTTTCATTAATAATATATATTAGCTTATAAATATTTTAATATAAAATTTAGATTTAAGTATAAATTCTTCATATATTTTTTATTGTTAAATTTAAATTTTAAAATAAACATTTTTAGACTATTTGAACTACTAAAATCCTATTATTTCTCTAAGTATACATTTATACAAACGATCTCTACGAATGTGTCCACAGCTGTCGACCGAAAACAGCTGAGAGAAACCGCAGAGAAACGTGAGAGCAACCCCGACGGATAGCATGCGCAGAGAGAGAGAGAGAGAGAACCAGGGAAACCCACGAGAGAGAGAGTGTTCCAGAGTGGCAACAAAACCCGCTGCACGGGCACGATCGCAATCAGTCGAACGGAGCGCGTGAACAGCTACAGATACAGATACTTCCAGTTAGTTCAGATACAGATACTCTTGCAGTGTGCGCCGTCGCCGCATTACTCACTCATCCGCCTGGCCACGAAGATACATTTCGCAGTGCAACTGGCAAACTGGATTTGCCACCCAAAAAACAAAAAAACAAAACAGAAACCAAAAGCCAAACAATTCCCGCGTTAAGTGAAAAAACGTAGCCAATTGCAGCGAAACTTTCAAAACCCGAACGCCGCAGCGAAATAGTAGAAAAGTAGTTCAGAGCGTGAAAAATACGTTACTTGCTGCGAAACATTGTGAAACGTATCCGAGAGATACACAAGCGAAATAGAGAGCTAGAGCTACAGAGAGCGAACGGAATAACTACCGACAAAAGTGCATTTTGCAAAAGCAAAACTAAACCTATAAATAAAACCACAAAAATCTAAACAAATCGCGAAAGATTATAAAACTTTGGAAATCCAATTTTATAAACACAAGTCTCAACCTCGCAAGACACAGCTACAAGTGTTGGATTAACATATTTTCGATCAAGGTAAGTCGGTTTACATACTATACCTATATATATTTTTTTCTTTATGGCCCTCATTAACACTCGCAGAGTCGAAAAAACATAACGAAGGTTTTTGAGTTGCTCGTCGTAGTAGCTGTCTTGCATTCCAAAAACTACGACAAAGGTCTCGTAGTCTCTGAGTCTGGCTTTGAGTCTGTCTGATTTTTTATGTGACTCTGGCTAATTGACCTCCAAAGCTGATGTTTTCCAGTTGAGAAACGAAACTGGGTTGTAGTTGCCAGCAAATTGAAAGTTAATGGAGAGTTTTTCCAACTGAATTGGTTGTTAAGTTGCTTTTAAGCTGGGCTTTAGTCAAGGGAAAATGTTTCTGCAGTCAAGGGAACTGGTTAGACTTACCTTTTTGGGTTACAAAATATAATACTAAAGCAACTGCAAAGGCTGAAACACTGAAATGAACTCTAGTTTGTTGGAAAATTAACTTATAATCGAAATTGAAACTTTAATAAGTTATAAGTGCAATTCTTTATACCAAAAAATAAACCATATACTTTTGAAATATAGTATTAAATTCTTTAGAAATTTCCTATGAAGAGTCTTAATCACTTAGAACCCCTATTTTCTCAGTGTGTGCTTCCTAACAAAAGCCACACACTTAAAATGCCAAGACGGCAGCTGCAAACCGAAAACCGAACCGAACTGAAATTTTGTGGCCAAGTTCGATAAAGATGCATTCTGCTGGATTTCATGGTGGCTTCCCTCCGGCAGTGTGTGGCAGTTATTGCCCCGTTTCTCGGTTATTCTGTTGTTCTGCCTCGACTCCTTATTATTGCTCCTGAGTAAATGCGCGCGCATGCGCAAAGGATGTCGGGTCGGGGGGTTCCCTGTCCCTGAGCAATCTTTGCAGCTGCAGGATCGCTGCCAGCTGCACCTGGCCTCGCCCGCTTAATTAATTTTCCCAGCTGACTCAGCTCACAGCTCTCTCTCTGGAGTACAAAAAGGAAATGACAAACCTCTGACTGTGGCAAAACTTTGATAAGCACTTTGGAGTTCCAAAGAAAGAAGGCATTTCCTGCTGCATTTCCTAGGGCGGGGAGCTTCTGATAGACACGTGCGAAGTATATATTTCCTCCAGACTGCTCTCCTATTTGTAGTTTCCTTCATTTTCATTTACATTTGACGAGAACAAGACCCGAAAGACCGATTCGAAATGCATTTGGCGCCATTTGGCCGACGCCGTACTTATATTTTTAAACGCATCAGCGACAACAAGACCGAAAGTCGTCACACATCCGTCCATCACACATTGGGGGCCACAGGGCACTGAGAGAAAAATTTAGGGTAAAGGAAGTGTTATAAATTCGATAAAAATATTTGAATTATTTTAGTAAATTTATTTAATATATTAAAGTAGTTTTTACAATAAATATTCTAGTTTTTAGAGAAATAAACTCATGAAGGTATTACGTTTCTAACACATTCTTAAATTTTGAAGGATTTTTTTTGAAATATAATAGTTGAAATCTTTAAATTAAATATATTTATATTATTTACTAAAGTTATCTTTTTACCTAAACAATTATATATAATTATATTACTTACTAAAGTTGTCTTTTTAACAAAAAAAAAAAAAAAATACTAAAATTAATTTTTTTGGTAGTTTATTTTTAACTTTTCTCTCAAAATAATTTCTTTAACATTTATTGCTATACCCAGAGTTTTTTCTCTCAGTGCCTCTAGGGGGGAAATGATGAATGGGACTGATTTTTATTTTTTTTTGTGGTGGTCGACAGACAGAGATGGCGCGACAGCGGAACAGAGACAGCGATAGCAGACGTCAGGCAGACGATGCATTTTCGCATTTTGCTGCCTCGATGGCGTTACATGATTTGTAATATTAGCAAACATACGTCACAACAACAACAGCAAAAAAGAGAAATAAAACAACAACTACAAGAGCAGCATGTGTATAAATGGAATCCGGTTCGGTTTCTGTCCGTCTATGTTTATTTTTAACAATATTCAGCAGATTATCATCTGTCGCCTCCTGCTGCAGTCTCCGATGAATGAACGGGGAACGAACGAACGAGTTTATTGCCTTGAAAGATGGCCAAGAAAATAAAACGAGAGATAAATATCGCAAATTAATTGAACAATGATCATGAAAGGCAAAAAAAATTGCACTAGATATCGGGCTTATATTGCTAAGGGAAAGAGTTTTCTAAGTTCTTTATTTGACAAAGATTTTTAACAATGACTTTTAAGGTTTAAATACCATTCCCACCTTCACTCTTAAAATATATTTTAAATTGATCCTAAGATTTTGTAGAAAATATAATAAGCTTTGATTATAATAAGGAACTGCTTAAAATACCTAAATTATGTCCTGACCTTTGCTCATCTCATCTTCCAAAAATATCCCGAAAATTATATATAATTTTTTGTTTAATAAATTCGTATTTATGGGGAGCTGTCTTCGTGTCAACCTTGGCCGAAGAATCCCAATTCCAATCCCAAACCAAAACCGAATCCGTTTCGGCAAAACGGAAGCCGCTCAGAAAGATGAAACGCGGTGGGTCGTCGCCTCCAGCCGCTGGAGAAAGAGGAAATTGTGGGGCATAAATAGCCGACAAAAACAGACAAGATACACACACTACACACACCACACACTCAACATTCAACACTCAACACTCGGCACTCAAGACTGAGCAGAGAATCACACATATATTTGGCGGATAGCAAATTACGCACTTAAAGTGCTCGCCAAATGACAGGAAACGCGTCATTTTTACGAACTTCAAATTACGATTTTTTACGTTCGTGTGCTGCCTTGTCTTTTGCACACTTAAAGTTCTCTTTTGGGGCTTAGTGGCAGCTACTAAGTAGCACGGAGACTCGCATATATATATTTTTCGTGAATGTAATTAAAACTGTGGCGCATTTCCTCATTTATTTTCTACAGGGGCATATTTCCTTGAAACGGAAAAGAAAAAGGAACGAAACGACGAATTACGAACGGGGGATGCGCATCCTGTGTGTGTGTGCGCAGGCGGACGTTGCACTTCCTGCCATTGACTTTTGTCCACAAAATAGTAACTGAAAACCAGGCGCATTTCCCACTTCCATTTCCTTTTTCCCTTTTCTCGTTTCCTTTTTCACGCGACGCGTGCTGAGCACGAGTTACCTATTTCCCTCGCCTCGAATGTCATTATCTATATTCTATATTTGTATATATAGATATATATTTATAGACCACTATTGCCATATCAATCAGGCTTGAAGGCAAAGTGATCGCCGATCAGAACGGAAGCCCCGCAGATGGAGCTCCATTTGGCAATCCATTTCGCTTTTCACACGCTTTTCCCTTCACAGCGTGGGAGTGGGAAACCCGAAATGTACTTCAAGTGCTTTCATTGGCTTCTAACACAGGCGGAAGTTACAGTACAGAGAGAAAAAATATCATATCATATAGAAATTTATGTACTTTTTATTTTAAAAATAAAACGAATAATTTGATTGAATTTTCAATGCTACTATTTTATTATTTTTATTATTTATTTATTTATTATTTTCTCAAGGTGATTCATTGTCATTAAATTTGAAGTAATTTATCAATAATAAGCCACATATTTTTGTAAAAATTTTATTAATTTCTGGATTTATTATTTTCTTTATCAATTTTGACTTTGCTTATTTTTATTTGACTTTAATTAATATTAAACGCAAAACTTATTTGGAATAAAACCTATCAATCTTTAAAAATAATTTTATAGCAATAAAACCAATTAATTTCTTTTTAAAAATTCAACAAATAAAGGTATTTTATTTTTCACCATTTTATAATTAATTTTAATTATTATTTACCAATTAATAATTAACTAAATAAGTGATATTTAACTTAAGATTATTCCTTAAAATATGTTAAAATAATAAAATGTATTTTTTTAAAGCTTTACTTTTCATAATAAGTCTTTGTAAAGCTTACAATTGATATTTACTCTTTTATTAAATTTGTTTGATCTTACTCACCCCTTTCTCTAAGTGTACTTGCCCCCGCCATGGGTGGCTTGCCTCTTTACCCCTTATTTTTCTTTCATTTAAAAATTGAAATGAAATAATTGAATTCCTAGGGCACAGCCACAATTATGTAGTTCGCCTGCTAAGGACCGCCCGAAGATTGCTTAGATTTTAGAGGAGATTCTTAATGGGTCATTCTCCCATCAGGGGGGAAGACTCTTCCCCCTCTAGAGGGCTTTGTTATTTCCATTCTAATAGTGTTTAAAATGTCGCTTTACTGGGTCTTGGCCTAAGTTTATGGCGGATGCCATGTGAGTCACTCTCACCCTTTGCTTTTAATACGACAAAGGCGTGGGCTGTCTTTTATTTGAATGTTAAGTTAAAGATTTGATAAGGAATTAGTTTTTAATAAAAAAAAACTTTTTATATTCAACTGCACTCTATTTGGGATATAAATAGAGATATTTGAGAGTTCTTGAGGGGATTAACCAAGGCACTTGAGAGTTGAACTTGTTAAGAATTGGTTTTTATGAAGGGAATCCTAGATAAACCTTAAAATATGAGAAATATATAAAATAAGGTAAATATTCATATTATTCAATATCTCAAAAGTATATTCTCTTCAAAGAAAAATCACTTAAAATGTAGCAAAGGCTCAAGTCCTCAGGCAATATCCTTGATTTATTAATATCTGAGATATAAAGATCTCATTTTTTGGATACAATGTTGGGGAAACTTGTCTGATTTTTATATCCCGAACTTGAGCATAATTCGTGGGAATTTTGAATGCTATTTAATGCCAACGAACTGTGTAATTAAAACTCCAAGTGAGACTGGACTCCTTACGCATTTCCTTGAGCGGAAGCTCCGAAGGGGTCTCCCGGTGGAGTGTATATTCCGGAAAACTATTAATGGTTCCCTTTTGGCGAGGCCTGAAATCGCAGCCCGGGGCTTCCGCTGCCATTCCCATTTCCATTCCCGTTTCCATTCCCATTCTTACCCACATTCGCATTGACACCTTTTATGATCCGTCGGCGGATGTTTCGCTTGTTGTGTGTGTTGTTTTTTTTTCTCTTTTTAATTTTTTGCCCCCGGTTCCCATTTGGTGGGTTCTTTGTTTTGCTCGGCACATTCGCAGCTGCCAATTGGGCTGGTAATTATTTCCGCTCCGCTCTGCTTTTGACCTGTTCCCCGCTTTGTTTGTAATCGTAATCGGCAGCTCCGGCCTGTGTTTCTATGTCAGCCACATGCCGATCTCAGCCGATCCCCCCGATTCCCCTCCGATCTCCACCGGAATGTGACCGCCGATCGATATGACAGCCGCGAGTAATGATTATTCAGCGCTTCCTTTCGCGTGTGCCCCGCCTCGAGCCGCTGGCGATCCGCCCATTCCGCCGGCAACAAGGTCAGATTTAATAACAAAATATCAATTTGAAAAAATATGCTTCTTTTTGGGGAATATTTTGAGGAATATTTAATGCTCTTTTATTGGAATTTAAAGTTTAAAAAAAGGGGAAAATAAATATGCCTTGATTTTGAATGATTTTAGAAACAATTATAGGAAGATTTTGTTCCAAGAAAATATTCTAAAATTTCCCTATTTCTAAAGCAAGGCTAATACCAAATTTGGAAGCTTTAGCTTTCATGGATTCTGAAATCTATAAATTAATTCTCAGATTAATCTTCTATTTAAAATAAATATATTCCACTACAAAAATATTATAAAAATTCAATAACAATCGAGGTCCACCTTGTGACTAATCACAGATACTCTATAATCATTATAGAGATCAGGTCAACACACTTATGATGCCGTACAACGCGGCGTATGCGTATTATTATTTGTATTTAATATGCTTACAGTTGCTTTTGTGTTGCTCTCTTTATTCCGCTGCTGTTTTCGCGATTAAAACAATTGCTGGCTTGTGAAAGCACTTCCGTTGCACTAACCTCTCCGCCATGAGTCACATATATGTATTACTTGTATATTAATCAGCGATTTCCTCTCTTTTTTTTCAGTATCGCAATGCAAGTGGAATCCAGCTACCCGAAATACGCCGGACGTGTGCCGCCCCTGGACTTGTCCCAGGTGAACGCTGGCCAGGATCTGTGGAGTGGCGGGAGCACTCCTTCGGCCAAGCGTCACCTGCATCATCCCTACCAAATGCTGGACAAGTGTCGCGGCGGTGTGACCTTGATAAATGCCAGCTCCGCCTCCTCTGCCACCTCCGCCTCCTCCTCCGATGACAACAACAACCGACTGCTGGAGGACGGCAGCACCTTGCTGCACCATCCCATGGGCTCCGATGGCCTGCCCCTGGATCCGCGCGACTGGACGCGGGCGGATGTGTGGAAGTGGCTGATAAACATGGCCGTGTCCGAGGGACTGGAGGTCACCGCCGAGCTGCCCCAGAAGTTCCCGATGAATGGGAAGGCTCTGTGCCTGATGAGCCTCGACATGTACCTGTGCCGCGTTCCCGTCGGCGGCAAGATGCTCTACCGGGACTTTCGAGTGCGACTGGCCCGGGCCATGGCCCTGCTCTCGTAGGGATTCGGGGTAGTCCTACCAAACTGGTTGTATATATCTCTAGGATCTTAGGTTAATCCTAGCTTAGTTCTTGTAGATGTAAAGCCTAGTCCTTAGAGCTCTCGTCGGTTAAGTCTTAGCCATAGAATCCTGCATTTCTAATGTCGTCAATTAGCTCTCAAAAATAGGTGAAGATGATTTTGGAAACGAACGAGAAGCTGGTTTATAATGGAAATAACCAAGAGTGAAGTTAAAAAGCTGTCCTATTAGTGGTTTAAGTGTGCATTTGATGGAAAATATATAAAATGAAATTTTATAAAATGAAGAAAGGTGTGTTTTTTTATTGGATTTGAAAGGGTAAAATATGAATTTTAGTGGGAATAATAATAAAATCGGTGTAAGAGCATAATGAAAGGTGCTTAATTTTGAATTTTTTAACAGTTCTCAAAGCAGAAAATATATTTATTTGAACAGTGTTTTATTTCGAATAAAAAAGGAAGCGAACTTTGAATACTTTGAATAAAATTATAAAGCAGGTTCATATATAACTCTAAACTAAAGTAAATAGTTTAAACACCTTCCAAACTTTTCCTACTTTTTTTTCCACACTCATTACCCAACTTTTTCGGTTCAAGTTTCTTTACACTCTAATCTCTGGTACAACTTTTTTTAGGTAATCCCATAAGAAGACCCCGCACGGGTCTTGGGCAATTCCGCTCTCTTTTTTGGACTTAATGTTCTGTTTATGTCTTTCACAATTCTCCCCAACAGACTCTGGCATTGACAAGTGAAATACGCTTGCCCAATTAGCACATCATTAAGTCCCAACAAATGCCTCCGACTCTGAAAAAAAACTAGGTATAAGATATATATATATATACTTAACGCACACACACACCGAGACAAGTGCAATAAACTTTTTGTTATTCTTGGCCAGAAGTTAATGCTAACATTTGTTTAGGCCTCGGCCATACATAGATCAGCCCGAAAGTGTTTATTTTCCAAAGACTTTTCTCGTCTGTGTGATTAATGGGGGAAAACTGAAGTTGGTTTACAGTAAATATGTGAAAATTGGGGGAGAAATCGTAGAGGAAGCCCTTTGGACAATTTTGGGGAAACTGGAGTTACTTCATGGTACATTTTAGGAGAGGGGAGAGAAATTCCTAACCCAGTTTATTTTTCGGGGGCGAAAAACAGAAGGCACTTCCTAGTAAATAAATTAAATGAAATATTTGTAAATAAAGTAGTTTTTTGGGGAAAGCCGGTAGTTGCTTCACAGTAAATTAGAGAGAGTTTCTATATAATCTGAGGAGGTGTTATGTGGAAAATAAATTAAATCAGAAAACAATGTATTTCTAAATAAATATTCATAAGAAAGTTTACACATTTCCCCAAGTTCAGGATGTTTCCAAAAACCAACTAACAAAAAAACTTTTTTTTCCATTTATCCCAAAAAATTAGACAACAACTTTATTTAGCTTTTGTTGCTAACCCGTAAATACCTAAAATAAAATCATCTAAAAAAGAAGAACCAAATCGGGGGAGAGATGTACCGACAATCTATTCGTGTTGGAACCGAAAATTTCCCCATTGCAAAAAACGCAGCGGCAACGGAACAATTATGACAATGGCAATAACAATAGCAATAACAATAACGGATAACGATAATCAGCATCGGTAGTCAAATAGAACCCGGATAGATACAAAGATACATCCGTGTGTGGGATGGCGATGGAAAATATACAAATTCAAAGCGCTCCATCCGCCCGTGCATCCGCTCATTTCATTTCGGTTTCGGTTTGGGTTCGTACTTTTTTCTCTCTCTTTATTTGTGTCTTCTATGAATGAACAGTGAAAGAGTCGGGAGGCAGCTGCATAGATACGCAGATACACAGATACGCAGATACGGATACTGCGATACAGATAGAGCGGCGCTTGCTGCGTATTTGTAAGTTTGCAGTTGCAGTTGGGTTTTTGGGTTCAGGGAAGCATCCGGGATGTGCCTACGGATGTGGCAGTGGCTGTGGCACAAAGGAAGTGAGACAAATGAGCCAGAGACCCGCTTACCTTGTAAAACGAAAAGCCGAACTCGAACCCAAACAGAACCAGATGTCGCAACCTGACACATGCCACGACAAGGGGCACACGGCAGTCCAGAAGAAGATGCACATCCACATTCCGTGCTCATGTCCAACAGCTGACGCCTCTGCAGTTTTTGAAAAAGGGAAGGGGAAGGAGGAAGGGGAATTCCTTGAATTTTAGATACTATAACAACTGAAGACCCTGTAATAAAAACCAGGTTTTTCTTTAAGACTTTATATACCTTATAGGATATCTTCAAATATGCCTAAAATATAGTTAGACTTCCCCTTATAAAATTATATTTTATAAAGAAAACTTTTGTAAGCTTATAAACTATATAAATATATCTCATTGCAACTCTTTTACATCCTCCTGACCTGGAGTATCTTTTCTCTGATTGATTGGGACGAGTACCTTCTTTGAGGCGATTGTCATTACAGAGTTTCCATTAGATCGGTCATATGGCTTTACTATATCCAAGCGAATGCAGCGATCAAAACAAAAATAAAACCAATAGTAAATCGCTACAAAGACCGGGGAAAATTGAGGAAATGCCGCTTATGTAAAGTAGAATATCCGCTTGGAGCGAACGGAAGGCGAGGTGCGAAAACAATAAAAACGGACGGAAGTGGACACAGCAAACGGAAGCCGGACGACGGATAGCTCTCGTCCAATCCAATCCAAAAACCGACACAATGCCACAAAGACCGCACAGTAATTCCAGCTACCGGGCTTCGGGATCGGAGTTCGGAGTCGGAGTCGTTCTCTTTGCCAATTTGTTGAAATGCTGCTTTTCCGTTTTTCAGATTTTCTACTTTGCTGCTTTTCCGGCTGCCTCGTAATTGAATTTTTGGGTAGGAAATGACTAGGCCAAAAAATATCCACTCTTCGAGTGTCTCGAAGCAGGAAGAACCGCTATAGGATGAACCCCTTAGAACCCTCTACAACTTCTCTCTCGTATATTTTTTAATTAGTTCATTGCCTGCGCCCTGGCGCGATATTTCCCACGAAACTCTCACTCCGTCTGCATAAACAAATGAAGTGAATCAACAGAAAAGAACTCTGAGGAAAATATGGAAAGAGTTTTGGGTGCTGGTCGCCACACACAAAGCTGTGCCACTTGTTGTTTGGCTCCATGTTTGTTTGCTCTTCAGTCCCCGAAAGAAATATGCTAAACATCGGCCTCACAACAGCATCACAGAAACTGAATTTATGTACGATACCCGATCGATAGGAAACACTAATGGTGGAAGAACCCATCATTATGGCCCACGCTTTTCCACACAGGTGAGTCACTAAAGGGATTGAGAGAAAAGCGGATGCCATAAAGTATCCACAGGCCAAATAAGGTGACGTTACAATGGGGAGACCCCTGGGTGAAAATTGCCCTTACAGAATTGGTAAATAAAGAATCTCTTGGCTATATTTTCTCTACAAAATTTCTAAAACTCTTAATAACTGCGTAGAATTGCTTAGAACTCATGCAGAGACTTGAGTTGATGCCACCCAGCGGGCTTAGGCTCTCACATTTGGCGACTTCCGGCCCGAAAGTTAGAGGAAATATCTGACTTCTCAGCAAATTCAAGAGCACTTGAAGCCACAGTGGCTCGTATTTCTGCCTGTTTTTTTTTTTTTGTTTTAATTTCGTTTATTTCGTTTATTTCTTGTATTTCCCTTTTCGGTTCTCACTCCCACGCTCGCGAGCTGGAAAAGCTGTGTGCGAAGCATTTGTTTCTTGAGGGAAATGCTCAGCCAAAGACAACAACTGAAAAAAAAAGTCTCACAGAAGAAACTGTCATTGCCAGCGCAGACCCACACAGTAAGATACAGATACAGATACAAAATAGAGATAGATTCATGGGAGAATGTTATGCAAAGAAAAGCAGAACAAGTTCATGGGAACGAACTTGGTGTGTTGAACTCCCCCGGGGACAAGGGCCAAGGGTTTACATAGATATATGAAGATATTCGAGGGATAAGTTCCAGCAGGGAGCAAGTGCAGCTCATCTAATAGATACAAGTGCCAGAGGCATGAATACGATAATTAATGCGTTTGCTCCATTCATGATGAGCTCCCTGTCTCCAGCGATTTAATCGAGATGGAAAGACCCTGAGGCACTGGAAAATAAAGGATTTTATTTAAAGAGAAAATTAAATACAGCAAATACTTGCTTAAGCCTTAATTTTGTTATTTTGTAGATACAAAGTTAAACTTGTATCTATTATTCTGATGAGGATCAGTAGCATTTTCTACCTTTATTTTTGCTGTCATTTCTTCTAAATTTCTGGAAAAGAAAGGATTTTATTTAAAGAGAAAATTAAAAACAGAATTATTTAATAGCTTTATCCTTAATTTTATTATTATTTTGTAGAAACAAAGTCTAGCTTTTACTTATTATTCTTTTATAACAACAAACCCCTTATCAATAGCATTTTCTACCTCTTTCTTTTCTTCCATTTCTTCTTTAATAATTTTTATTACAAATTGACTACACAATATTTCTCCCAGTGCTTAACATAAACTCCTCCAAGACCCTACTCCACCCCTCCCCCTGTCCCTGTCCATCCAATTGCTTATGCAAGGGGCAACGTGACTGTGTGGGCGTGTCATCACTTTCAATTTTGCGGCCAATTTGAGTGACACTTTCTGCCTGTTTGTCACGCCGCTGGCATAGCCAAAGATTGTGCCACAAAGCGAGGCATAGAGACTGCTAAGGGGAGAGCTTCCTTGGCTCCTAAAAGGAGGCCCCAAGGAGGAGGCCTAGAGAGACTGGCGACTGACTCGTGTGTGCGTCTGCTCGTCGTCTGCCGCGCTTCCGTTTCCTGCGCATAAATTTTAATGAGCGCGCCAGATTCCTCCCCCTCTCCCCTAGTCTTGCTCCTTAATCAATTGAAGACTCGGCGGAATAAAAAAAAAAAAAATACAATAAAGATAGGAAACGAAGGGAAACCCTTGCCGCAATCAGTGTCTCTTACCTTGACTTTCGCAAGCTCTGAACAAAGTCACGGCTATGTTGGCCATAAATTGGCACAACCAGTTTTCGGGAGAGAAAAAAAAAACAAAAACTGAAGAGAAAACAAAAGAAAAGCGCCGAGGAGGCACCGAGAGGAGGCTTTTACTGGCTTTCCCAACCATGAAATTCGCACAGAAAGCACGCCAGCCAGGAATGTGAATGAAGCAAGTAAACGACGAGGGGAATATCTCTCTTTTTATTTTATTTTTTATATTAGGTTTATTTTCAGCAGTATAATGATAAATAATTAATAAAATTTTCTCTTCAGATTTTGTGCATTCTTAAATTAAAATCTTAATATAAGACCAAAAATCTTAATATAAGTCTTAAAAATTAAATTACGAGATTTTAACCTTCATTTAAAACCAAAACAACTTTAAAAATGAACAAAAAAATCTCCAAAGAAGACCAAAATATTCTTGCGGTACTTTCGTAAGCCAAAATCTTGAAAAATGAAAAAAAATTCTTGAACTTTTTTATCAGTATAAGTTGTAAGCATAATAAAATATAATTATATCATTTTTAAATGGAAAGTAAATTGTTTCCGAAGGTAATAGAATATCTCAAACATTTTAAAAATATTTATTAACAAAAAAATACCTTATTTTCTTTATCTATTATTATAAAAACCACTGCAAGAATACTATCAGCACTTAAAGTATTTATTTTATTTTTAAAAGGAAATTAAACTGTTTGAAAAGATAGTAGAATATCCAAAAAATTTTTATTATATTTCTTAACAAATAAATACCTTATTTTCATTATTATTATAAAAACCTCTACAAGAATACCTTCAACTCTTCAAGTATTTACTTAATTATCTCAGTTCTCTTTTTCTCAGA